>PVLD010017255.1:0-42430 GCA_004027595.1 Dinomys branickii
TGGATGGACATTTGGATTGCTGACACGATTTAGCTATTACAAATTGCACTGCTATAAACATGAGTGCATATATATCAGGGTGATATGATGTTTTCAGATCTTCTGGGAAAATACGCAGAAGGGGAGTACCTGGGTTGTATGGGACCTCTAGACCTAGTTTGCTGAGGAATCTCCAAACCTCTTTCCACAGTGGTTTCACCGGTCTGCATTCCTACTAGGAGTGCAGAAGTTCCTATTTCTCCACAGCCTTTCCAGCATTTGTTAATGATTGATTTCTTAATGCTGGCCAATATTACTGGGGTGAGATAAAATCTCCATGTTGTTTTAATTTGCATTTCTCAAATGACTAAAGATGTAGAACATTTTCTCATATATTAATTTGCCATTTGTGTTTCTTTACCTGAGAAGTGTGTATTCTCAGTTGACCATTTCTGGATTGGCTCTTTGAATTTGGCGAGGTTCATGTTTTTTAATTCTTTGAATGATCTAGATAGAAGACCTTTGTTCAAGGGACAGCCAGTTAGGATTTTTTCCCAAATGTGGGTTTTCTTTTTACTCTACTGGTGATTTCTTTAGATGTGTAAAAACGTCTCAGGAAGACGAGGTCCCAATTCTTGATTCTTTGAAGTGTTTCTCTTGCAGTTTGATTTCTTTTGATGATCTCTGCCTACTCTGATGTCTTCAAGATTTTTACCTACCTTCTCTTCCAATAGATGTAATGTTCCTATTTTAATATTGAGATCTGTGATCCATTTTGACTTGAATTTGGGGCATGGTGGTAGATTTGGGTCTATTTTCAATCTTTGGCAGAAAGCAAGCCAATTTTCCCAGCACCATTTATTAAAGAGGGTATCTTTCTTGCAGTGAGCTTGTTTGGCCCCTTTGTCAAAGATTAGGTGGCTGAGTGTGTTCGTGGCTGTGGCCACATCTTCTAGTCTCTTCCATTGATCCTCAGGTCTGTTTTTTAGCCAGTACCAGGTTGATTTTATTACAGTAGCTTTGTAGTACAATTTCAGGCCAGGTATTGTGATTCCACCTGACTTGTGCTTGTTGCCTAGTATTGCTTTTGATATTCTGGGTCTCTTTTCATGCTATATGAATTTAAGGAACATTTTCTCTAGATCCATGAGGTATGCTCATGGTAGTTTAATGGGAATTGCATTGAATCTGTCCAACAAATTTGGTAGTATGGCCATATTCACAACGTTTGTTCTTGCTATTCATGAGGAGGGAACATTTTGCATTTACTGAAATCCTCTTCAATCTCTTTTTTCAGAGTACTGTAGTTTTCATTGAATGGATCTTTTACTTCCTTTGTTAGACTTCTTTTGTTAGGTTCATTACTCAATATTTCAGTTTCTTAGATGCTATTGTGACAGATATGTTTTCCTTAATTTCTCTCTCAGCCTGTTTGTTGTTTGTGTATAGGAATGCTACTGTTTTTTGCGTATTGACTTTGTATCCAGCTACAGTGCTGAGTTTGTCAGTTAATTCAAGGAGTCTTCTTGTGGAGTTTTTGGAGTCTTCCATTTAAATTATCATGTCATCTGCAAATAGTGATATTTTTACTCCCTTTCCTATCCTTATTCCATTTATTTCTCTCTCGTGTCTAATTGCTCTGGCTAATGCTTCCGGAACTATGTTGAATAGGAATCATGGCAGTGAATATCCTTTTCTTGTTTCTGACTTTAAAGTGAAAGCTTTCAGTTGTCCATTTCATATGACGTTGGCTGTTGGTTTGCCATAGATGATTTTGATCAGATTGAGGTAAATGCCATCTATTCCTATTTTTTTCTAAGGTTTTTATCATGAATGCATGTTGGACTTTGTCAAAAGCTTTTTCCACAATTATTGAGATGATTATGCAGTTTTTGTCTTTGGCTCTGTTGGTATGGTTTATTACATTAATTGATTTTTGAATATTGATCCATTCCTGCATTCCTGGAATGAATCCAACCAGGTCATGGTGTATAATTTTCCTTCTGATTCACTGAATTCTATTTGCTAGTATTTTATTGAGTAACTTTGCATCTATGTTCATTAGGGAGATTGGTCTATAGTTCTCTTTCTTGGTTGGGTCTTTCTCAGGTTTTGGTATCAGTGTAATTCTTGCCTCCAGAAATGAGTTAGGCAGAATTGTTCCTTTTCAATTTCATTGAAGAGTTTGAGGAGTGCTGGCATTAACTCTTCTCTGAATGTTTTATAGAATTCTGCTGTGAATCCATCAGGGTCTGGGCTTTTCTTTGTCAGTAAGTTTTTAATGATAGTTTCAACCACATTTATTGATACGGGGTTGTTCAGGATTTTTATATCTTCCTGATTTAACTTTGGTAATTCATACATTTCTAGGAATCTGTCCATTTCTTCTGAGTTTTCTATCCTGTGGGAGTAAAGACTTGCAAAGTAGGTATCAATGATCTTTTGAATTTCTGTAGGATCTGTGGTGATTTCATCCTTTTCATTCCTATTGCATGAATTTGCATTCTTTCCTTTCCTTTTTTGATAAGGTTGGCTAGAGGTTTATCAGTTTTATTTATTCTTTCAAGGAACCCACTCTTTGATTCACTGTAGTGTTTTCTTCATCTCAATTACATTAATTTCTGCCCTGAGTTTTATAATCTCCTCCCTTCTTTGGGCTTTGGGCTTGATGAGGTGCAGCATTAGGCTATTTATTTGCTTTCTTTCTGTGTTCCTTATATGTCAGTTCATCACTATAAATTTCCCTATGAGAACTGCTTTCATTGCATCCATAAATTCCAATAAGTTGTATTTGCATTTTTGTTTGTTTGTAGGTATTTTTTAAATTCTACTTTAATTTCTTCTGTGACCGATTGGTTGTTCAGGAGGTTGTTGTCTACTTTCCAAGTGTTTATGGAGTTTTTGGTGTTCCCTTTTCATTGCACTGTGGTCAGATAATATCCTTGTGATAATTTCAATTCTTTTGGATTTAGGTAGGTATGCTCTATGGGCTAGAATGTGGTTTATTTTAGGGAAAGTCCCATGTGCAGCTGAGAAAAATGTGTATTCTGATGCTGTGGGGTGGAACACTGTGTACATCTACTAAGTCCATTTGTTCACACGTTTGGTTCAGGTCTCTTATTATTATTATTATTTTTTTTTTTTGCTGAGCTTTTGTCCAGTTGACGCATGTTTTTGCATCAAAGGAGTGTTTACATCCCCTATTACAATATTGGCATTGATTATTTGTTTTTTTCATGTCCGTTAAGATTTGCCATATATAGTTTGTTGGTTCAGTATTTGGTGCATACATGTTTTGGATTGTTATCTCTTCCTCTTGAAGCTTTCCTGTAACTAGTATGTAGTGGCCTTCTTTCTCTTTTGATTGTTTTCAGTTTGAAGTTTACACTGTCTGTAAACATAATAGCTACCCCTGCTTTTTTTCTGGGAACCTCTTGCTTGGAGAATTGTTTTCCTTCCTTTGACTTTCAGTCTGTGGATTTCCTTTTGAGTAAATTATGTTTCCTCTACATGGAATATTGTGGATTTTTCTCTCTAAATCCACTCTGCCAGTTTGTTTCTTTTGACTGGTGAATTGAGGCCATTTACATTAATGGTTATAACTGTTATATGTTGGCTTATTCTTGTTATGCTATTTACTTGCTGTTGCTTTCCTATATTTGCTATCTGTTTAATTGCTTGTTCTGCTTGAGGGTTACATTTTATTGTTATTCTTGAGGTTGTGTTCTCTTTTTTATCTGTCTAGAATATATTTTAGTGCTTTTTGTAATGTTGGTTGGCACCCATGATGTTCTTCTGCTGTTCTTTGTTGTGGAAATATTTTATTTCTCCATTGAATTTTAAGGATAGTTTTGCAGGATACATCAGTCTGGGTTGGAAGCTGTTTTGTCTCAGAATCTGTAATACCTCCCTCCAAGCTCTTCTTGATTTCATAGTTTCTGTTGAGAAGTCTGCTGTGATTCTGATCGGCTTTCTTTAATTGGTGATCTGTTTCTTTTCTCTAGCAGCTTTTAATATTGTGTTCTTTTGTTGGATGTCTGGGATCTTGACTTTTATTTGTGTGGGTATGATTTTATTTGGGGTGTGGCTCATTGGAGTTATCTATGTCTCATTTAAGTGCACATCAGAATCTTCTACCATGCTTGGGGAATTTTCTGCTGTTATTTCCACAAATATTCTTTTTATGTCATTTGTGTTGCCTTCTGCTGTTTCATTGACTGCTATTACTCAGACATTATTTCTCTTTACCTCGTCTTGCATTTCTTGGATTGATTTTTCCTGGATCCTTAATGACTTTAAGAGATCCTTCCTTTGTTGATCACTAATTACCTTGTCTTCAAGATCTGAAATTCTATCTTCAGCTTCATTATCGCAGTCTTGCAAGCTCTCAGTGGAAGTTTTCATCTCCTGGCATTATCTTTGAGTCTGTTTCATGCATTGTAATTCATTCCTAAATTACTCATGTAACATTTCCATTTGTTGCCTATGTTCTTCTATTCTTTTTTCTGTTTCCTCTCTATATGTATAGAGCATTTCTTCCATTATTATTTTCATTTCATTTTTTGCCTGAGAGATTATTTTTGATTTAATCTCTTCTATGGCCTGATGGAGTTGTTTCTTTTCTTCAGATGCAATCATTTCAGAAATTTCAGGTATGTGATTTCCTAGTTCTATGTCACTTCTCCTGTACTTGTTCTGGGTGGAGGTGTGTTCTGAGACTGCATTTTGCTCCTATGTTTTGTCATTTTGGATGTCAGATGAAAAGTGCTGACCTACAAGCTACCCAGGCAGCCCACCAAAGGACTCTATGGACCCTGGTTTACCTGGATATCAAACTTATCACAGGATGGTAGCAGACCATGGACCACTGGGCCCAGGAACCCCAGGCAATTGCTGTGGGACACAGCAGAGACCACACCTGCAATGGTGGGGGGAATGTTGTCCATTGGTCCTGAGGTCTCCAGTCTGTGTCCAGAAAGCATGCGGGTCTCAGCCTTGAAGCTGATGATGGCTAGCAGGGGCCGCTGCTCTGAGATCCTCAGGTAGGTGGTCAGGAGAGAGCAGGCCTCACCTCTCAATGCAGAGGACCAAAGAGCCTGAGACTGTTTCCATGCTGCATGCCTCACCCACCAACAGGGACAGTCCCTCCCAGTGGAGCTTCTTCCCTGCCCAAAGGCACGGGGTGGAGCGTATGCACATGCGCACCCCTCACCTGACAAGAGTTCTGCTCAAAGGACTGCTCAGATGGCACCCGCGGGCTGGGCTTCTTCTCTGCCTGAAAGTCTGGTGGGGTGTGGGGTGGAGCACAAGAGAAGGCCTCACCTGAGAAGAGTTCAGCTCAAATGGCTGCTCAGATGGAGCCCCCAGGCTGGGCACCAGTAGGGAACTATTTCTATTCAACACAAAATAATTAGCCATAAAGAGAAAATGCTAGATTGCTGGTCATAAACATCAAAAATATCTGTGTATCAAATAAGTTCATCAGGAATGCAAAAGTTCTTTTGTAAACTAGAAAAATATTCTCCTTAATTATATTTCATGTATACTTGTTAGCAGAATATATGGAATTTTCCTGCAACTGAATAATTAAATGGAAACCATCCAGTAACAAAGGGGAAACAGACATGCAAAAGTGAAGGACACCACTGATCAGCAGAAAACTTGAGTGAAGAAGCATTTGATACCTTCTGGAATGGTCAAAGTAAAAAGACCGAAAACTTGATGGAAAGGATTAAAATAGTTAAATTTATTTAAAATTTTTCCTAGAATATATGATTATGGGAAACTGTTTGAAAGTTTTTTTAATGAAGTTAAATCTACAATTACTCTATGACCTAGCAATCCTACAGCTACTTGTTTCACTAAGAGACATAAAACATAGTGTCTACTATACACATATATCTACCAAGAGACATGTATAAGATTGTTTATGGATGCTTCATTTATAATAGCCAAAAAATTGCATTAACATGAGAACAATACATTTTGATAAATAGCCTACTATTTCCCTTAACTAATCATAATGAAGATGACATGAAATTCTTGGAGGGGTGGTAAATGAGAGGTCCAAAGGGAGATGGGAGAGAAAGCAAACAATTCTCTGGCTGAAGAACTGAGCAGGGTACGAGATAAATTTTGGAAGCTGAAAGATTTTTACTTAAAGAGATTGAGCAACATAAGCTACTAAAGTGAAAAAATCTTACCTGTGGAAGTTGAAAGATGAATTTAACCTTAAATGTGCCATTTATGTGGTAGTTTTCATTTATTATTTTGTGAGGTCTCTGTCTTTCAAGTATTTTAGCTCTATATTGAAGCTAATAATAGTCCTCCTTTATCATTGTGACTATTAATTGCAACGTTAAGTATAGATGAATTGGGACATAGTAGAATGAATATGAATGCCGATTCCCTTCTATGTCAGGGGGAGGCAGTCAAAACTCAGTGGAAGGTAACATGTGGATACACAGAATATGAATTTACTATTTTTCCAGGAGATACAGGTTTATAAATGGGTTTGCTTAATTTAACCAAGCATCAAAATTGGCAGCATTGTAATCATATAAGATGTACAGGAGATAAGTATTACCCATTTCTGGCCTAAAGTTTCCATCTATCTCTAGTGTCTGAGTTTTGAAATAACATTGAAGCTTTTAAGTACAAACGTAGACTAGCAAAGTAGAAACTATAAAATATTCAAGAGGTTATTTCATGGGCTAGAGACAAGTGCCAAATTTTGAAGAAAGCTGCAGCTTTCAAAATAACATTGGACTTCACAATAGAGGTTTGTTTTTACAACAGAATTTCTAAGCAAGTCTCCAACACCCACCAGATCTTTCACTGTACAACTACTTTTGGCTCCCTTTGCTAACATCGCTTTCTCTCTCTTCTGTTCACGCCGATCTTGAGCTTTTGACTCTCTGAGCTTTCCACCTGAGAAGTATTCCTCTTTGCTCTATAAAAGTGAATTCGCAGCAAAATGGAATTTATAAGACACATAAATAAATATGCTTGCTAAAGGTTACTGAAGTAATTTCAGTTGCCTGAGACATCAGTCATTCTTGGTCCTTAAAGCAGTGAGAAAGGGAAGCAAGCAAGGAGTTGGATGAGCTCCAGTTTCCACGGCAAGCAAAAGTAGTTGAAAGTGATCTGGTTATAGAGATGCCATGGAGCAGGGGACTACTTAAGTGTGGTATCTACAGTAATGAATTCATGAGCACATTTTTCTTCCAAATCCTTCACTGACTAAAGTATTTGAAAAACTGAATGGCATTTAGTAACCGAAAGGAAATGAACAAACATGTAAATAGAATGACAGTGTCAGAATTCTCTGTATGTTTCAAAATGCCTCAACTATTGTCTTTAATCCAATATAGAACAGTAACCTATAGTTCAGTGCATCACAGTTTGAGTAGCTCTGTTCTGTAGGATAGCCTTGTGAAAGGTGAACTGATGAAACAGCCTATAAAAAGGAGAGAGAGAGAGTGAGAGAGAGAGAGAAAGAGAGAGAGAGAGACACAGAAACAGAGACAGAGAGTCAGAGAGACAGAGAAAGAGACAGCCTGTAGTGCTTCCTGATTTTATAATGATAAACTGCTTCTGTAGGTAACCTCAAGCTATGAATACTACATTGCCAAATGTACAGTTGGAGAGACAAGAGTACATTCTTTTACCTTTTGAGGACCTTACTCAAATTAAGTACTAAAATATTAATTAGAATACTAGTAAACAATCTTTTAAAGTCCATACTTTTTCCACCAGCATTTGTTATTGGTTGATTTCTTAATGAAGGTCAGTCTTTCTGTATCTAAATGGAATCTCAGTATTTCAATTTGCAGTTCATGGATAACCAGTGGTGAACACTTAGTATGCATTTGTTGGCCATTTGTAAATTTTCATATGAGAACTTTCTATTCATTTCAAATGTCCATTTTGGATTGGGTCTTTAAACTTGAGAGGCCTAATATTTTTCAGTTCTTCATATATACTAGATATTAATCCTACATCTGAGGAGTAGCTGACAAAAATTGTTTACCATTTGCTAAATTTTCTCTTCACTTTATTGGTGGTTTCCTTTGGTGAGGGCACACAAACTTCCTGGGAATACTTTTGATCTTACCATACTTCAGGGAAAAGACAAGTTGTTGTTTGCAATCCTGGGAGAAAGATGGGGAAATTAGACCAACAACCTCATTTGGAGGATCATAGCTTCTGGAGTTTGAGTTGGGATTATTCATTGCAGGAGTTGATCAGAATCACTGATCTCAAAGCCAGAGTATGACAAAGATAAGATTTTTTAAATGATTGTTGCAATTAGAGTGGAGTACCAACTTCATTAGCTTTGGGATCCACCCAGGCTATTTGTGCAACACGCTTCTGCATATATCTGCATAGTCATGGAGGTGTAACCTTGGGTCATTTTCTGATCTCTCATTCCATCCTCTCTTGCACTTTTCCCATTTTGCTTCTCAGCTGCAATGAACTTAGAAGCACATTTGCTCTGTTGAACACTTGTATTGTGATCATTCTGCCTTGGAACCAAGTGACCATGGACTGAATTCTCTGAAACTCTAAGCTAAATTAGACCTCTCTTTTTTCAACTGTGGGTATTGGCTATTGTGATCCAGCAGTGGGAATGCCAATACAGTGGCTTATTTGAATCCAAAGCACATCATCTTAATCTGAACTTTACAATTAGTTTTTGCAACATCATCTAAAAAGGGAGAGAAGTTGAAAGGAGGATTTTTGAGTTTTAAGTGTCTAGCTGTCAAAACTCAGGGAATTTTCATCAAAAATCCTGTGGGAGTCCAGCAAATGTGCCCTATTGTAATATACCATATCCATGTTAAGTCACTTACTAAATAACTTAATTATGATTTAATCTTTCTATGGCTTATTCTCAGATCAGTAGAATTGGTAGAATAAATGCAACTATATTGAAGAGTTCAAGTCACAAATAAAATAATTACTGTATATAGCATATATGTGGTAATAAATTACCACTTTCCCAGTACCGGGACAAAGTACTGAGGTCTTGTAACATAAGGGAGGAGAGAGATATTCTGGCTTATGATTTCAGAAATTTCAGTCTATTTCTGATTGGATCCGAAGCAGAAATTGTACAGTGGAAGGACGTGGATGAGGAAAGCTTCTCATCCCATGGGATCCTGGGAGCAGAGAGAGAAGAGCCAGAGAGAAAAGTATACCCTCCTGGACTACAGATCCCGTGACCCACCCTTCAAAACTGCCTCCTATGAATTCATCTATGGATTAATCTACTGCTCCATACAGTGCCCCAATGACTCAACTACCTTTGGGTCTACCAAACACAGGAGAGTTTGTTAGGACATTCTAGATCTAAAACAAAACACAAATTATTGAATATTTTATAGTTTAATCATTGAGATGTTAGTTCAGAAGTTAGGCTATATTATGGCACATTGAGATAGATCTAGGAGATATAAGAACACAGTGTGGGGAAACAAAATGCAGAGAAATGAGCATTGATACAGCTAAGTCTTTCATGTCATGAGACACCCAGTGTGAGATATATTCTTCCAATGGTGATTCTTCACTTGCACCCAGTTTATCCAATTTACTCAGACAAATATGTATAAAAATGGCAGAAAGTAGCTGCAGCCTAGTTGTGCATTTTAGTAGGTATTGGTCATAAGCAAGATAAACGCTTATTAACTGAACATGTGGTATTATACTAGTATATTTGAAATTTCAATTTTGTCATTGTGAGGTTAGTATATTCACATATATTATTGGTGAATTAATTCAAAAGAGTTACAATGATATATGTAATGCTAAGGTTTGAGCACAACAAAAAATACCATGATTCTTAAAGACACAACTAGACTTGTTTCAATTTGCCGTTTTACATAATGTTAAAGAGCAATAAAAAAATGAATTTGTAGAAATTCCTGTCTGTATCTCAGGCTGTTTATTAATATAGGTGCTAATATTATCCAAAACCTTATAGCCTGCTTTAGCAGGAAAATATTCCTTTATTTCCTTTTGATCTCATGTTTTTTTTAAAATTCTTTTTCAGGTGCCAGGGATTCTGACAAAAGCATACAATGGAGGGAAGTTTTCTCTTGCAAAATGAATCTCTAGAAGCTTTGAGTTTCATGTAATTAGCAAATATTGGGTTGTATCTCTCTTGGTATAATTAGATACATTAATTTTTTGATGCCTCTGTCAGTTTATAAGAAAGTTAAAATCTACAAAGCTCTTCATAATCATTGCTCTCTTTTATGGCTTACTTCAGAAACCTCTTTAGTGGAACAAAACACACTAAAGACTCATCTGAAGATATGAATATTAGGGAAAAATGTTAAGGTAGTTTCAGGCAACCAATCTTTTTCCTGGAAAGAATCTTGGGAATCAGAAATAAACTTCTTTGTTTTTTAGTCACACACTGGTTTTAGTTAAAAAGTGAGGGCTTAGAACACAAGGCTGGCACTATAGATCTGGTCACCTGCGGAAGTAGTTTTCATATGCAAAAGGACATAATAAACATATGGTAACCCAGTGGGGTGAGAGGCAGTGGACTGGAAACCCTGATTTTGTAGATTTATATTTTCTGACTTCCCACTGGTGTCTATCAGTGGTCAAAGCCAACTAGATAGAGAAAACAAAGAAGCCATTGCAGGCGGTCGGTATACATCACATCTCCAGGGTACAGGACAAAGTGCAAAGGATGAAGAGGGAATCAAGAATGACAAATATCGCACACCTTGACAGTCAAAAATGCTGCATGTAAAATTATGAAAAATGTGCAGGTAGAGGCAAATAACACAGAGAAAAATGATAGTAAATGCAAAATAGAAGGTGGTTCCAAGCAACACAAAAAGGCTTTATGGACTGCTGAGAAATCTCACTAATAAAAAATCTGCTAATAAGATGCCAAACTCCATGGATGCTTATTATTTAATTTCTCTTGTCAGTTTATTGACTAGGTGACCTTCCTTCACTGCCACCAACAAATCACCATGTATACTTTCAGTTAAAGCCTGCTGTGTATATTTTAAGAAAAAAACGTTTCAACAAAGGAGAGAAGAGTCAGTAAGAGAATCTGACAATAAGAAAATCTGAAAATGCAATAGCTGAAAAAAATCAGGGAACAGATGATCGCAGAACCACTCCCTTCAACTTAAACCAGCACATTTTCTCAAGAATTCTCCATAAACATTGAGAGGGATACTCCTGGATCATCCATTGAAGTGAATGGGATTCAGTTAAAATATCTTTTCTCCATCAAAGGACAGCATTAGCCCAGCTGACACCTAGGGTACACTGGACCATGAATACAGGCCTCAGTATGTTCACATCTGCTCCATATTTCTATGGTTAAAAGGCTACTAGTCTTCAATACAAAATGGAATTTAAAAATTTGTTAAACAGTGCAAACATTGCTATTGATAATAATTTTATTTTCAGAAAAATTCCATTCAACTGAAAAAAAAACCCTTGACATTCTCTCCCTTCCTTCCTTCCTTTCTTCCTTCCTTCCTGTCTGCCTGCCTGCCTGTCTTCCTTCCTTCCTTCCTTCCTTCCTTCCTTCCTTCCTTCTTTCCTTACTCCTTACTTCCTTTCTATAAGATGCATAAAACTTTCAATGTAAAGAAAATTCTTGTTGCACACAAAAAAATTTCCCAGTGCTTGCAATACTACTAACTCTATTCATAAGTATATGTGTGTAAAACAAAATATTTTATGGAGTTTCATGACCTTATAAATATACATTAAATTCTGTTTTTCAGTTGATGATAAATGACACTATAATGTTACTATATTTTATTAGCTCTTTAATGAAGACTAAGGAATTCCTAACATAAGGT
The DNA here is from genome assembly GCA_004027595.1 of Dinomys branickii. Taxonomy (NCBI): domain Eukaryota; kingdom Metazoa; phylum Chordata; class Mammalia; order Rodentia; family Dinomyidae; genus Dinomys; species Dinomys branickii. The sequence continues at coordinate 11,826 of PVLD010017255.1, forward strand.
ATTAAAACACCCATCGCATCTTACTTCTTCACACTTGAATTATGGGTCAATTGGTAGATGTAATAGAAATTTGTGTCCTGTGTTCCCTATTACAAGGATTGATATTTCAAGCAAGTTTAGTACATAAATAAATGAAGGTAATATCAATATAAGACCAGCAGACTCTGTAATTCACGCAGAATTCATACTGATTTAATAATCACTTAATACAGCTGCAGAATAATCAAATATAGACACATTCAATGGATTGACAAAATATAGCTCTTTTTAAAATTACAGAATTTGACAAAATGGGATCTTTTCTTCTGAGAATTTACTAGTATAACAAAGTCCTCTGAAAAATTCATGTATATATTCCATCACATCAAAAATACATAAATGAACTCAGCTTCCAGAAGGAAACAATGTTTTTAAAATCAGTGATTACCAAGGGAGTTCATGAAGTTTCAGGTAGGTAGTAATAGGCCAATGTACATCTTATTTCTAGTACAGAAGGTTTTTAAGTACCAGGAAGCATCTGTTTTTCTTTTTGGTTAGTCTAGGAATACAGATTTATTGTTCATCTGGTTAAAAAGCATAAAGACATCTTCACATCACTTACTGGATATAAATGTTTTACAGATGAATGATGATTGCTTTATTGGAATGTGTGACTTATTTTCAAGGACCCTATAGATATGAAATAAAAAGATGATGATAATCATAACTTTTCTTTGGCTATAATAAAATCCCCTAATTACGTGAATCTGTGAGGAAGACACTGTGAAGAAAATCACTGATAGGAAGGCAAAATATTCACTCTATTAATTTCCTCAAGGAATATAGGACAAAAATAGTTTCTCTTGAAAAGATTAATAGTCGTGACAGGTAATCAGAGGAATTTATGAAATGATTGTACATTACACCTACAGAAAAAGAAACAATTTCTATACTTTTTAGAGGGAGGATGCTACTGAGAATCAAACATCAGACCTTGTGGTTTCCAGGCAGGCACTTGTGCCAATGAGCTATATCCCTGGCCCCTACACTTTCAATAATACCTACACCTTCCTTAGGGAATATGCTTCTGTGGTTTTTATATCAGATATACTAAGTGGTTATTAATTTTATTTGATAGATTCTATTAGTCAGCTTTTTGTTGCTGTGTCCAGTGCCAGGAATCATTTAAGGAAGGAAAGGTTTGTTTAGATTGACAGTTTCACAGGTTTCATAATCAGTGGGTTCCGCTGCTCCTGCCCTGCAGTGAGGCAGAGCACCATGGCAATGCAGGGGGCGGCAGCGGTGAGGGGTGCTTGGTGACACAAACCTGCTCCTCTTCTGAGAGCCAGGGAGCACGGAGAAAGGGAAAAACAGGAGACGAGAGACCAGGGACAAGTTCCTGTCCTCAAGGCCGGACCCCAAGGTCCCTCCCAATATTACCACAAAATTATGATCTTCTCAGTAGAATAATTCACCAGTGCAGTTAGTGTCTTCCTGAGCCAATCACCTGCAGAAAACCCTGCATTTCCGGTTCTGCTTTGTTTTCTTATAATTTGCATGTATTGTCTAGTTATTAGTACTTACTGTCTATGAATCTCCGTCCTCGGCTGCAGTATTCGGTCTGAGATTTCCATGACGTAACAGTGGTCACGGGGAGGCTTGTGCCCTCCGTCTCGCTGTTTGTACGCTCGGTGTATCGTATCTTCCCTCTATATTCATACTGTCCATTCGGCCTTAACTGGTCTCTTTTTAAGTGAGTAAATAACTAGTGTACCATTTAAAAGGGAGTTTTGTAGAAGATTTAATCTAATACATGTCATTTTACTAAATTTTCCTTTAGAATAATACTAACTTAATTTTAGTAAACAAGATACTTGCTTCAACGTGCTCAGTTTTCCTCTTTCAGGTGCTATTTTCATAGATATTACTGCTTTGTATTATACAAATAGAATTTAATTTTATTTATAAGCAACTATCATTTATATAAAATATAGATGAAAAGACAAAATGTAAAATATGTGTACGGTTATTTAGTAATTTGCTGTGTAATTACCTTTATAAGTCGTGCTTCCTTCCCGATTTCTGTTACCATTGGATGTCATTTCCTTTCCTCTTCAAGTTTCTCATTTATTAGCTTTTGTAATCCAGGTAAAGGACAATCAGTTCTCTCAGGATGCCTTTACCTCAACATATCAGTATTTTAACTTCATATTTGAATAATACTTTGGGTAGAGAATTCTTCACTGATCTGCTTTTTTAAAAAATCATTTGACTATTTTAGCCTGTTGCCTTTTTCCCTCTATTACTTCTTTCTGAAGATAAGTTAGCATTGAAATGCACTCAAGTTCCGTTTTATTGGGTAAGTACTTTTCTACTTACCGCATTCAAAGTGTTCTCTTCATTAGGCTTTTAATAGTTCAATTCTAATGTGTCAAGGTGTGGACTGTCTGTGTTTATCCTAATTATAGTTATTGGTCTTGTTGAGTATTTCATATTTTTTATTAACTATGTAAAATTTTGCTCCAAAATTTCTGAGAATTTGTTTTGCTTTTTTTTTTTTTTCTCTCTTAGGTCTTCTGTAACTCCCCTCATACATGTATTGACACTATCATTAGTATTTGCTGTCTCATTGGATCTATTAATTTTTATTTATTCTGTTACCTGGTCAGAATTTCTTCTTTTTATCAGAGTCCATAATTTTTGCAAGAGGTATTTTAAGTATATTTTGAACCAATTCTGTGTTCTTTCCTCCCTCCTTGAAATGTTGCTGTTTTGTTCTTATTGTTGTTTATTCTCTACTGTGCCGGGGTTAATTTTTTGGCATCCTTTGTTCCTTCCATTTAAGTTGTCACTGATGTGTTTGCTGAACTTTTTCTTCTGTTTCCCATGTTAGGGAAGGTTAACAGACTTGGATTACTAGTCAGCACTTGCTCAGAGTTTGTCTTTAAATAATGATCCCACAAGTCTTGCACACTTTGTGGATGGTGTGGGTAGGACATCAGTGTGTTCATGTTAGTTTGTCTTCGGTACCGGGTCAGGAAACTGACAGAAGAGTGATACATAGTCCATTATCTTCCATGTATTTGTTTAAAATGTTTGCGTCTCGGTGGAAGTGTACGTGCTAGTAAGTTTTTCTCCATGTTTGTTGCCCTTAATTTGTAGAATGGCTTTGGCTTATCTTAATTTCAACCAGTTTTATTTTTTGTCTTAAAAATGTCTTTTCCTCCCATAGATAGATCTTTAGCAAATGAGATGGATATCTAATAATGTCGATGCGGGAGAGTAAAGGGAAGAAACATTGAAGTAGAAAAGGAACTAAATTATATAACGTACATGTACCAAATTTCCATAATGTATGTAATCTTATGAACAGTGCACATATACTAATAAACATACTTTTAAACAGAACTTAATATTTCCATGAACATTCAATATATAACCATACAGAATAAGGGAATTATTTTGATTCCTTCAGATATTGGTATTAGTATAGTTATTTTTCTTAAACTTTTGTATATGTATTTACAAATTATCTAGAATGTCATAATTTCATGTGTTGAAAGCTGTTTTGTGATATGCTATAACCATTGTTACTTAGGAAATCTATTAATAATTAAGAGAAAAAGTTTTTTTCATTTTGGAAAATTTTAAATAGAAGAAGGGATGAATACTATAAAGAATTTTCTTGGATTGAGTCTTAAATTTGGAGAGATCTGATTTTTTTGAGTTTTATATATAGTCTAGATATTAATCTTTATCTGAGAAAGAGGTGCCAAAACTTTTTCCCACTGTGTATGTCATCTCTTCACTCAGTGGTTTCTTTTGCTGTGTAAAAACCTTTTTAATAAAAGGAGACCCCATCTATGGATTCTTTGTAATATTTTCTGTGTGATCAGGGCTTTGTTCACAAAGTTTTTCCTTACACCTGTAATTTTAAGAGTTAAACCTATCCTGTCTTCCTCCAGGTTTAGTGTTTTTGTTTTAATATTTAGATTTTTTATCTATTTTGATTTTATTCTAGTACATGGTGAGAGATAGTTTTTTGGCACATAGAAAGCCAGTTTTTCCAGCACCGTTTATTAAAGAGGCTATCTTCTTCCAGTGAAGGTGTTTGGTCCTTTTGTCAAAGATAAGGTGACTGAGTGTATTTGGAGTTATTTCTGCAACTTCCAATCTATTCCACTGATCCTTGAGTTCCAGTTCAAAAGTGAACATCTGGAATAAATAGACACTTCTTTGGTACAAACTGCATAAAATACAAAAAAAAAAAAATTCAACATCACTGGTCAGTTGAGAGATGCAAATTAAAACAACACTGAGAGGCTGAGATCCCACCTCGCTCCAGAAGGAACAGCTCTTAGGGCTGGGGATATAGCTCAGTGGAATAAGCGCTTGCCTAGCAAGCGCAGGGTCCTGAGTTCGATCCCCAGTACTGCAAAAAAAAAAAAAAAAAAAAGATAGGGCTTCAGAAGGAACAGCTCTTGTCAGCCAACAGCAAATGCTGGTGGATTTGTGGGTATAAAGTGCCCTTCTCCACTCCTGGTGGGCGTGCAAACTGCTGCCACTGTGGAAATCAGTGTGGAGATTCCTCAAAAAACTAAAACTGGAGGTTCCATCCAATCCAGCTATTCCTCTTCTTGTTCTCTTCCCAAGAAAAGCATCACACCGCAGTGATAAGTACGCATCGACGTTTATAAGCACACAATTTGTAATAGCTAAATTTTGGAAGCAGCACAAATGCCCATCGGTGGATGAATGAATAAAGTAGATGTAGTTTTATTTTTATACAATGGAGTACTACTCTGTCATAACGAAGGATAAACTGGAAACATTTCGAGGTAATTGCATACAAACACCTTAAGACGATACTCCTAAATGAAATAAATTGGACAAACATGTTAAAATATTGCATTGTTTCTCTGGTGTGAGAAACTGAAAGGGTAAATAAGGACCAAAATGTATAATAGATTCCGGGGAGGGGGAAGAACATGTTCAAGTGAGAAGGGGAACAGGAGAGGTAGGAAGGGAAATGGAAAAAAGAGTATCAAAGGGAAAAATGGAGACAAAGCTCCAATAAATGAGGGAAAGAGGTGTTGAGGGAGGGGAGGGGACTGGGAAAAAGGAAGAATCAAGATATATCATGTGTGGGTACAAATTCCACATGATAAATGTGGTCATGATGTATATCTAAAATGCACCAATAAAATTAACTTTAAAAACTCTGGAGCACACAGATGAAAACTTTTTTCTTCAGAATGACAGAAAACTCATTTAAAAAATTGAAGATATGGAGTGACTGTTGTCTTTACATATTTGTCTATTGCATTTTCAAATAAATATGAGAAAATACTTGCTGAGGCACAAAAAATCCTTCCCTGCCTTCATGTTGATTTCCAAACGTGTTTGTTTTGAAGTTGCCACATCCTTTGAGTATTTTTGAGTGGATCAAGCATTTGTTTCTTAAAATCTCACCTTGTTCTTGCCTCTGTACTTTACCTTTTTTCTTCATTTTTATTGTATTTTTCCTTGAAGTTATAATGCGTAACTGTTACTCTTTCTCTAGAGATGATAGATGTTATTTCCTCATTTACCTATTTGATTCACACCCATCTAGTCTCACAGAAATATTAGAATCAATTTAATATTTATGCTTCTTTGCTCAATTAGAAGTGCCTGTGATTAATTATGTAGTACGCCGGTATACTAAGATATGAAAAATATCTGCTTCTGCTTCAACCATAACACTTACTAGTTAAAAGAAAAGTGCAAATTAATAATCTTTTTGACCGTAAATTAAACTTGTTTGTTCTGTCCAAACATTTACCGTTTTAAAGTAGTATTTTAACTGTACATTTCCATTTTGATCCAATATTTTAAAGCAATATGGATGAATCCATATGAAGTGTGTTTGTCAACTTCTGTGTTCCCCATATGTTTGTTCTTACAAGTTTAAATATTTGAAGTGTAACTGCAGGTGTAACTTCCCATGGCTTACTTGACTAATGAAGGAGAACCTTCTGATTATTTTCATGGTAGCTACTTGGATCTGGTTTAGCCAGTAGGTCGTTGTTGAGCTGGACTTCGAACTCTACTTCAGTTATCTGCATCTCACTCTATTATACTATTTTCTTTCCACTTCAAACGTCTTTATCAAACTCTGTTGTTAACCACTGAGTGAGGACAGCCCCTTTAAGGGGCAAGTTTCTAGACCTGAAGTGGAGAGAGCTGTTGTCCATTTTCAAAGACTAATGATGCACCTTCGAAATTGTTCTTTCTTTTATTTCAGATGCACCTCTTTGTAGAAACTTACAAGGAACCAGCCAAAGTCACTGATTCACTGTAACTCATTCTTTTAAATAACCTAGAATAAGCTTAATTCATTATAATATTAAACTGAGCATGCCTGGAAATATTTCTGTCCACCACTTTTCTTTTTTAACCTTGCAATCTATAGCTTTCAACTGAGCATGGTGTGAAACGTGCTCCTTATCTTCCCTTTTAAAACATGTGTTCTAGTGCTTTAAACTGAGCATGTTTATAAATGTGTTCACCTCGTAGGTATTTTCCTACATGAATACTAGATGAACGGGCTCCCCAAATAAAATTCCCATCCTTTGAAAATTGTGCATTTGAAATATGTGCATAGTTATTAGCTGAATTACAGAAAGACTTTTATCAAATTATACTCACTCATTGAAGTGAAACATGGGTAATTTGGAATATTGTATTGATTATATGCTGTAATGTGCTTAGCAAAATTCTGGTATAGAGGACATGTTTGAGAGATGCCAAAACTGAATAAAAGTTACTCTCAAAAATCTTTTTTCAGGGCTGGGGATATAGCTCAGTGGAATAAGCGCTTGCCTAGCAAGCGCGGGGTCCAGAGTTCGATCCCCAGTACCGCAAAAAAAAAAAAAAAAAATCTTTTTTCATGCTAATATTTGGACTCATAATTTTAAATTCTTCACAATTTCAAATTCTAAATTCCCTGCTTTTTAGGTCTCTTTGATACTTTAACATAATTACATATGTTTTTCACAAATTATTTATATGTATTTTTCATTGTTAGTTTCTGTCTTCCGTTATAAGGCACAGATCTCTAAAGGTTAAAAGCTATCTTTCTTAGTTCTCCCTAAACCTATCAGATTAGTACCTGTTACAGTCTCTTCTCATTGCTGGGACTAATACCTGACCCTTGCAAGTTGAAGGAGGAAAGTTTTATTTTAGCTCCTATTTTGTAGAGGTTTCAGTCTATAGCGGTTGGTATCCAAGGCAATGTGGAGTAGCAGAGGATCACAGCAGAGGAGAAACGCCTACAATATGGCAGACAGGAAGTGGAGCAGACCTTCTTCTTTCCCTTTTTATTCTATCCAGGCTACAATCCTATTGGCTGTCTCCACCCACATCTAAGGGCATTGGTCCCTATAGTAAATCCATTATCCATCCCCACAACTATGCTAAACCTATCAGTGGACTTATCCAGCATCTCACACACATGTCCAATCATTCTCAAAATCCCGACCTCTGAGCATCTCGGGCGGTGGTGGGGAAACTATTGGACTTGTGTTATTTCATTTCCTTTTAAGACAAAAATGTTAATATATGAGTTATTTTTTTCTGAGCTAAAATCTCAGTATTCAAGATGAATTGAATTGTGAGAACTTTTCAATAAATAAGTAGATTTTCAGCTGTAGTGTGGTCACTTGTCCGTTAAAGGTTTGCCATCCCTACTCTAGGGCCCCATCTATATATAAGCCATAGCAGTACCTATGGTACAGTGTTAAATAAAATAGTTTCTTCACAAATTACAATGATGTAGATAGAATTTTACCTTGAAAAAGGTAACATAATTTTATAATGAAAACTGAAGAGAGGTTTTATGACCTTTCTTAAAATAAAATATATGTAATTTATTATAGCATAACATTTTTCTCTAATTTTTTATTACTCTCATTAAAACTATACTTTCTTGAACTGTAGATAATTGGACTTAGACAAGTTGCACAGCAAGCAAATGTTTACCATGACCCATTCAAATTTTGCAACTTACTTTGTTAAAATTCTTTTTAAATTCTTGTAGCAAATCAGGTATAGGGCAATTTCAGTGGAATAATAGCAAAACCTCATCAAGTTAGAACAAAAGACACATTCAAAATGTATTTACAACTGTTTTACAGATATGCCTGGCACTATGAAATGTCTATCACCGATGAGAAAATGTTTCTATTTGCAGTATCCTCTGCTAACGATAGGACTAATTAATACTGGTTACGATGGGTTCCTTTACTTGAAAGATCTATTTCCTTTGCTTATAAAATATAGGCAAGGTGACGTAGTTAATGCAGTAATTATTTTTGTTCCACCAACCCATAAAGGGAAATATTTCATACATATAGACATATTTTGCTCATCAACTTGGTAAGCAATAGTGAAAGAATCATGTTGAATGAGAGCAAAAATCTACCATTGTTTTATGGTTTAGAATGAGATCGATAAAATAATAGTTATGAGGTACATGTTACATTAGAATTACAATATCTTTTTTTTTTCCAATACCGGGGATCGAACTCAGGACCTTGCACTTGCCAGGCAAGTGCTTATGCCACTGAGCTATACCCCAGCCCCTTAGAATTACAATATCGATTAATGGAAGTTTGAGAATACTTCAGTTTCCTCCATAGTAGTGGGTATTCTCTCCCAGTGTGTGACTGCTAAACAACTTTACTTTTATAGATCAGTGTTATTCTAAGACATAATTAATCTCCTTAGCATACTTTCATTCAGTTTCTCCAACTAAAGAAACACAGCTTTGCATACTTGTCAAAAACAATTAACCCTGACCAATAGCAGCTGTCCAAAACATTCCTTTATAAAAAACAAGGCTATCACTACTTATACTGGCATAGATCTTCACATTAGCAATTTATAATTCTCTAATGCTTTCATTACAAAATGAAACACTCATTTTGAAATAGTTTCTAAGTTCAAGTACTAATGGAATGCATGCATACTCTTTGGAGCAATTTCAATTCCTGTTAAGAGAATTTCAGCTATTTTAATATAAACATAACATAGAAAAGAAACCAACAATAAATTCAACAACCATGTGTTTTCTATTTGAGGAATGTGGCTCATGATCATTTACTGCTCTACTTCATAGGAAATTGACTTAAAAAGTGTGTTTTAAAGTGCTTAAAGAAGGAAAATATTGAATAATTACAAGTTTAATTAGTGAAAATCTGGAACCACAAATCTTTTGCACTCAAAAACTGTCAGCTCTCACCTAACTTCAATTTGTGATTGACCTGTAAAAGTAATTCGGCAAAATGTTCCTTAGTAAGCAATATTTGCATATTAAGCCATAAATTGTCCTACATTAAAGAATATTTGCGAGGGAAGTAACATTTCCATGAACATGATATAAAATTACATATGTGTTAATATAAACACAAGTGTGAAAGATTAACTTTATGCTTTGCTACTATTATCTGGGATAGCCTGAGCCTTAAATATAGAAATATATGTTGAAGTCTAATAATCAAAATTTCACTATTTCCTTTTAGGGAACTATTATTTGCTTCTTTTGAACTTTATGTTAAAAATTTCTGTTTCCTTTGATCACGTAATGATCAGAACTGTCACATATAAGAAAAAAATTGGACATTCTGAAGCTTACTCACAATTTTGTATATGAAGTTCTTCTAATTCTGAGATTAATTTTATAATCCCGAAACTCACTATTGAGCCTACAATACAGATAGCCAGGTAAAAAAAGAGATAGAGGGATGTCAAGGGCTTCCAGCACCCCAGCCTACCATACACACAAGGGAAGCTGCTCACCGAATCACTTTGGTGAATGTAAAACCTTTTAAAAGAACTTCATGAGTAATTTTCAAAACACTTTTATGCAGAACAGGATTAAATGAATATCTGGAGTGCATAATAGAAAGACACCTGATGGATTGGGAACCACTGGGAAAACGGGAATCTAAGGAGATGGTAGATGGCTAAGAGTACATTTTGATGCAGATGGCCCTATGGTCATCAGGAAGTTCTATGCTGAGGCCAGTGCTCGCACTGAATTCACCCTGAAAATTCATGGCGGTGATGTGCTGGGGTTGTAGCTGGCTTGTGACCAGGCACCTGGCTTGTCCTCTGAAGTGCCCAAATCATTTCCATAAATTGCTATTCCTTTTAGATTCTCATTTTCCCATTACAGAGTAGTTTTATCTGTCAGTCCATGTGCAGCATGGGGTCCCTGGCAGGCCTGTGATAGGAGGAAAAAGCTTGGGGATGATTTCTACCTAAGGCACCTTCACACACACTGTTCTGAGCAGCTTTCCAAAGACCCCTGAACAAGTACAGATTTCAGCCTCGTATGCATAGATTAAGGGAGGATAACCTTTCCCTCACAAAAATCTTACATTTTTATTGTACTTAGATATGTATGGCAGTTCATTTCCTATTTCTTTTCAAGTCTAGAGCACAAAACAGGGAATATTCAATGGTTTAACTTTTTTTTTCTTTATTTTTGGTGATACCAACTATTGAATCCATTAATGTTCTACCCTGAGCTACATCCCCCATTCTTTTTATTTTGGGCCATTTTGTTTTACTGTACTACCCAGCCTGGCCTTGAACTAGCAATCTTTTCCCTCTAATTATACATGTATGTAGCAATCTTTTCCCTCTAATTATACATGTATGCTGACAGATTCAACTCATATTTGTCTTCTTGATTTTTAAAATATTATTTATTTTGTGTGGGTTGGGGAGAAGGTACTGAGAACTGAACACAGGGCTCTCACACTGAGCTACATCCCCAGACCTTTCTTTTTTTTTTTTTTACATAAGCATCTTGGTAAATCACGAAATTGCCCAGTCTGGGTTCAGACTAATGATCCCTCTGCTTCAACCTCCTTGTAGAGTGCTGGGATTACAGAATTGCACCACCACAGCTGGCTCCTCATGATTTTATTTTAGTGTTCAACACCAGTATCTATTGTCTAAAGATCATTTTTAAATTTGTATCATCAACATCTATAAAAGTAGATATTTAATTTCAATAACTAATTTATTGTTCCTCTGAAGAACAGATTGAGTGCAGCTATTCCCACAGACAGAGTATGTCCTCTATTTTGTTTACCCACATTTTTCTCCCCACCAGCCATGCTCAAGTGCCCTGAATACACTGGTGTCATGGTCTTGCAGGGTCATGGTATTCAGTAAGCTATACGTGGAGCATGATTCTCAGCACAAGTAGTTTTCTGAGTTACTTGTAGAGTTTAAGTGTTACAAGTGTCTGGGTGCTCAGGCAGCATATCTGGGATGGCTGCGTTGTGGCTCATGTTCCAAAGCCATGAACAGAGGCTAGTGCTGGGTAAATTTTGGTTGTTGTGCCCAGTGATTGCTTCGCACTACTGCTGGGAAGGACTGGCCTTGCAGGCCACCTTCCCTGGCTCTAGAGACAAAAGAATAGATATTTAGTCTAGCTACGAAATCTATGTTTCTCACAGGCAACAGTCTGTATTCTCAGGTGGAAAAAACTAGAAGTACGTTGTGGATAATGAGTGCCTGTTTTATTGGACTAGTGGCTTTATGACATAAATGTAGCCATACACAAAAATATGTGTGGACATCTGTGAGTACATACATGTCATGTACCCAGGGCCTGGATGCCACAGCACTCAGTGCCAGCTCTGTGTTCTAATACTGTTCTTTAACAGAAGGAACTGGGGGTCTGGCTGAAGACAGGCCCAACCAAGATGAGCTGAGAATGTCTCTACTAGAAAAAAAAGGACAAACACAGTTCTGTAGAAAAGACACAAGTAGCAGAGGGCCCAGGGGCCAAACCTGAGACAGTGAGCAAAGCGGTATTGTAATATGTGGCCCACAACACACATTAGTATCCATGGGTCCATGCAGGTAGGAGTTACTGGTAAGTAAGTGTCCCTGGGGAAGGGACAGGTCTACCTTACTAATTGTGACTTGTGTTGAAGAAATGGCATGGGCAGAGTTTCCCATCTGACAACCACAGGAGTAATGGCTGCAGATGAGAGCCATCAAAGGGCCCTAAAGTTAGTGACAAAATGTCATGCTGAGTCTTAAGAAACCTCTGCCCAATCAAAGGAGCAACAGTAACATTGCAGGGGAGGTCACTGTGGCCACGTGGTTCTCACCAGCAATGTGAGCATAGCTCTGGAGCTGCTGCTCCCAAACATACATCCAGAATCCTGAGGAAACCCCAGGCCCAAACTGAGAGTTAACTGTGCCATCAGCGTCAAGGTCAAAAAGGACAAACAGCAACTGTCACAGCTTAGCAGACAAAGAGATGAGACTTGAGGCCCTGTGGGTCCTGGCCAGGAAGGGAAACCACGATAGGTTGGACGCTGAGGCTGCAGGGCAGTGGCTGGCATGACACCGAGCCGGGCTCCAGTCTACTCCTGGAGGTCTTGTCACTTCGTAGCGCCACCTATGCAACCTTTGGGATCTCAAGTTACCTTGAAGTAAAAAAAGTGTTTAAAACGTTTCTGTACAACAGTCTCTGTAGTTGTGCTTCCTGTGTATGTGATTAAATCCTTTTTGGAAATAAATGAATTGGCCAGAGGAAAAGAGACAGAGAGATAAATACAGACGATATTTATAGGCATATGTGCCTATTTATGTGCTCATATGGATGTATGTTCCCCATTAATATTTATTTGATAGTTTCATATCCAATTAATAATCTGTAAAATAAATTGTTCTGTTCTTTATTTAAAAACATTTCTCATAAAGACATACAGGATGAAGTGAGAATTGGATTCCTCCTACTCTCCATTCCAGATGATGCCAGTGTGTGCAGAGTGGATTCTCCTTCCTTTCCTTGTTCCTTCTCCCATTTCAGAGTCCAGGACATACCCTGTGTCCTGTATACATGTTTAAATCCATAGCACGTGTGAAAAGACTGAACTCCTACTACCTCCTGTCATTACAAACAGATCCCACTTTGCATAGCTTTGGACCTAGCAGTATTCATTGGCGTTCTCTCTGTCCTATGAATGAAAAAAAGCCAAGGGCCAGGGATGTAGCTCAGTGGTGCAGCAACTGCCTGGCAAGTGAGAGGTCCTGAGTTCGATTCCTGAGACCCTCCCAAAAAAAGGAAGAAAAGAAAAAAGCCATGGATATTATGTGTAAAACAAATACGAGAAGCCTCTGAAAGAGAGAAGAATGGACACTACCTGGGAGCATCTGCAGTCACGAGCATCGTGGCAATTGCTTCTTTGGATCTTCTATCCCTTATACAGCAGATACAGAGTGAAGAAGCAGGCAAGAGCCAAAGACTGTGGACAGGGCATTCTGGAAATCTATCACACTTTTATTTATTCATTCATTTATTTTCCTGGGAATCAGACCCAGGACCTTGCACTGCCAGGCAGGCACTCATGCCCCTGAGCTATATCCCCAGCTCTATCAAACTTTTAGACAAAAGTAATTCCTCTCTAAGCAGACACTACTGAACAACAATCATCAAAAAGAAAAATATGAAAAGAAAGCGGAGCCTGTGTTTTGGGGAAGAGTGTTCTGAGAAGGGAGAGCACCAGCTCCTGCAAATCGTGCGACTCAGAGAATGAGTTCTTCCTACCTTGATTTAACAGCACCCTGCAAAATGTTTAAACTGTGTTTGAAAAACCAATACCAAAATGTTTCAATGTGGAATGGATTGCACTTGCTTTTCTTTGACATATCATATGTATTTCAGTATGTATGTTCTAGTTTATTTTTGCATTTCTAATATTTTAGCAACTATTTTTAAGGCCATGGACTTGTACATGTGCTGAGCAAAATGTATATCTGAACTTTTAAAAGTCTGAATAAAATCTGAATGACTATATTCTTAATTTACATGTGGTACAGCCACTTAAACACTAACTATGTAGTAGATATTGTCTTGCTTCCATTTTCATATTTACGATGATAATTAATGTAAATAGAATATGCCTGCCCCTTGATTGCACTGGAAATAATGACTGCCTTATTCAAGTGTGCAGTTAATTTCTTTTCATCTTGGTAGAGTAGTGATGATGGATTAGTATTTTAAAGACAAGCTATGATGTTTGAAGTTCTCTGTAAAACTTGAATGTCTCCCTATATCTGTAGAGATATCTTTACATTGCTATATGTCTATAGACATAGGGATGGATAGATACATAGATATACACACAGTGGTAGCTCAGTTCATGAACTTTACTTTTAATGTTTTTTATTTTTAGCTCATGAACTTCATTTGTTCCATGATTCTGGAGAAGAAGGCAGCTTTGTGTTCCTGGAGAGAAGATGACCATGTTTGTCGCCCACTGGGGAATTTGAGAAGGGAAGGAAAATGGTGCATATGCTTCTGTTTGCAAGCTGGGTTTTTGTGAACAGAGGGATTCCTGAGCTTATATATATATAAGCTCATATGTATATAAACTACTATACACACACACACACACACACACACATACACACATCATATATATATGATGCACATGGAAACGACTATAGGAGCATAATTTCTTAATGTTTTAAATATTATTCTATAATATGCTTCATAGTTTAAACTAGAATGTAATGTCTAGAAAATATATGCATTTGGCAATGTTTACAAGTACACAATTACTTGGCTTTTTATAGAACGCTGTTGAGAAAAAATAAAACAGCAAATATAAAGTACTCTAAAACACCTACTGGAAATATTTCTGACATTAATCTGGCCAAAGGTAAAGTTAAGCCATGGAATTTATTGTTTGTCACTTTGCAAATATCTATACTGCTTTGTTTTACATCTTGTTTTGGTTATACATATCTCAGATGATGTACCTATACTGCTTTAGAGAACCACGTTAATAGAAACTACCTTATTAATGTAATCTTAATCTTATTTGTGCAATTCTGAAGAAGTTATTTTATCTCTCTTGACCAGTGGACTTTTCTGAAACAAATACTTTTCAGTCACTTGAATTCACAAGCTCTCATATTAACTAGGATCTAAAATATATTCCTTCCGTATGCTCATTTCACATCCTGAAATTCTGTCTACTCATCAAGCATTTATCTATTTAATTAAGTATACATAAAGACACACATATGGCTTCCTGTATATGTACACAAATGTTGTAATTTATACATTTATGTACATTCAGTTTTAGTGTAATTACTCTAGTTTTCAATTCAAAATATGCAAATTTTCATTTCAATGTAAACACTAATTTTTATGGGTAGCAATATAAAAGATAGGATTATTAATAGAAACTTGGTTATAGATATATATGGTAGTATTTAAAATATTAAAACATATTTACATGCTTTTGAAAATTTTCTATAAAAACTAATGTTAAGCATCAAATTGAGATCTAAGTATACAAAATGCAAATACAAAATAACAAAAAATTAAAGAAAATAATTTTTAAAAATCACTTTTATTACTGGATAATTTATTTTCTTTAGAAGATTATTTTTATGTACTTACATAAAAGGTTCTATAGTCTGCATTTAGCCATTTGGAATTGACAACAAATATTTTTGTATTTCATTTTCTCTTGCTGGCTCTTACATAGTCTTTCAGAAAATTTCAACTAGAGTTGTACTTAGTCATTAAATACTGTTAAACAGATTGTGTTTTTGATATATATGAGTAATAAATCTACTTTTGAACCTTTATTAACACCTTAAGCCAAACTATTATTTTACATTATAGATGATAATCTTGCATTATTGAGAATAAATTTAACAATAACTATTCTAAATTCCTGACACAAACAAAAAATCATTACTCATACATAAAGTGATAAAATTTTAAATGCAACTAATGCATTTAAATACTTACCATATTTAATATCAATGATGTTTTCTATGACACAACCCTGGAAATTACTGGCTCGTTTGTTTTAAACTAACATATAAATGGAAACTTTTAGAACTTTCTATTATTCAAATAATGGCTCTTTTATTCTTTTTGTACATACATTCTGGTAAATGATTTTACAGATACTAAGTAAAATGTATACATGGGAATATCCAAGTTTTTAAGCATAGACCGTTTCCCAGGATTTACTCTGATTTTTGTGATTCTTTCCTTGTCCTGGCGAAGATTCAAGAAGTCATTCAGACACTGTTACTCATTCCATTTTATCTTTTGTCAAAATATTGTTCTTGTTTTCATTTTGTATTCTTCCTTTTCCTGATTGGATGAAACAACATAGCAATATCAGGAGGGTTAGAGTTTACTAAAATATTTACCGTGACTTCTTTCTCCATTTGGGGGTAAATTAGAAACATTTCTTTTGTGCTAAATGTAGAATACGGTTGTTTGCAATAGAGCAAATTGCATTGTGTTTTTCAAGGACCAGATCTTAAAAACACATAATAAAATGTTACTTTGACTGCACTGTGTCCCTCCGGGTAAGAAATAAAAAGAAAATTAGCAAATAAATATTATTTTATATCAGCATATATCAAGACTTTTGATTATTTTAACATATTATCAAACTCAATATAATAATTTTGTAAGGGAAATGTCATTATGCCTAATGTAAAGACGAGTCAGAAAAGGGAAATAAAGAAAAGAAAAACAGTGTTTTTCTGCCACTTCGCAGAAAATAAAGCAAAAAAAAAAAGGTATAACAGAGTTTGCTTTGTTACAAACAGTAATGGGAGAGTTTTATCTTGTTTTGATTTTGTCATTGTCGTTTCTCAGTGTATCCTGGTGTTGTCATTTACAACGACTGACCCGTTACTCTTTAGTGCTTTCTTTGCTGAACTGTAACAATTCATGGTTAAAATGTAGTGACTTTTATGCTCATATATTTTTGGTTGACTCGTGTTCTTTTTATGAAAATCAGGAGTAATAATGACTTTAATTATTACATTAAATGATGTAAGGGCTGGAGATATAGCTCAGTGGAATAAGCGCTTGCCTAGCAAGCACAGGGTCCTGAGTTCGATCCCCAGTACCGCAAAAAAAAAAAAAAAAAAAAAAAAATTATTACATTAAATGATTTATATTTTATACAATGTATGACATAGTTTGTGCAAATGATATGTGTAACTTTAGTACATATTTCCTCAAGTAATTCAGGTATGTATTTAGAAAAAAATTAAATTAAAAATTTTTGAGGTGTATGGGTACAAAATTCAAATTTGTTGATATATATACAATTTTCCTCTTCTTGGAAAAGAAAATTGTAATACAAATGATGTTATCATTGCAAAATATTCATTTGGTTTATTTTTTATCCTCAGAGCAAAGCTCAGAAGGTAGAGAAATCTTTCAATTATAGACATGAAAGAAATTTTGGTGAATTTTAATACCATAAAAGATAAAGCTATGGTAATTTGATTCCAGCTTCTTCCAGGGGGAATATAGATCAATTTATGTTTTATTGTAATCCTTACAGGCATTGAAGACTAATATCCAAGTAATGTCACTTAGAAAATGTACTCTTACACCGACATAATACTAAAGTATATATTGTACTTAAAAAGTACGTCATATGTATACATACATATATAAATGTTCATACACAATGTGAACATAAAGAACTAAACATCAATTGAATAACAACAGTTGCCGAGCAGATCTTAAGCCTATATAATTTGGAACCAAGTCCTCTGAGAGTTTCTTAATTTCTTTCCTCTTTGCTAACACAAAATACCTGACACCCAAAGTGAAAGGTAAAATATTTTATTTTGCTCAACTTGTAGAGGTTTCACCTCATAATAAATTGGGTCCAAGGCAGCATGGCACATGGTAGAGAGGAAACAGTTTGTGGCAGGAGATGACAAAACCAAGCAAGAGCAAAAGGAGAAACAAGCCTCTTTTCCCCTCTTTTATTTTATTTGAGCTGCTGGGATTTGGAAGGGGCCAATTCAGTCAGTGGACTGATCCGGCAATCACCCACCCTTAATCCCAGCATTGCAGGACACATAATTCATAAACACCATATTTAGCTGCTTCATAAAGTCCCATATAAAAGTGCATGAGGCTTTGGTGGGAGGAGGACATTTAGACACAAACTATGACGTTTTGCCCTTGGTTGCACAAAGACTCATGTACATTCCTTTTAGCTTTTAGCTCATCTGTAAGAGTTGTTGAAGTCCTAACGGTTTCAGCACTGCTGAAAAATCCAAGTCCCAAGTCTCCTCTGATGTCTAAGGCAAACCTTTACTGGTGAGGCCCTGTACAAATGAGAGAATGTTAAACACTTCCAATGTTCATTGGCCCAAGTTAGACATTTCTATTCCAAAAGTTACAAATGGAGATACAAAGGAATGAGAGTAAAACAAGTCCAAAATCCAGCAGGGCAAACATTAAACTCTGCAGTTTCATGTGAAGCATCTGAGGCAATCTGTGGAAAGATATGGACTCCAAAGGGTAAGTGGTTCCACCTCTATGGCACTTCTGTTAGGTGTAGCTCTCGTGGTTTTCTCTCTTGGGCACACTCTGCTCCCTCCTTACAGTTTTCCTTACATGACTCACATTCCTTGCTTCTCCAAACTTCTAGGGTCTGCGCTGCACCTTTGGCTTCACACTAACAGCTTCACACGCAGCCCTCACAGGGGCATGCTGCCTGGCCTTCCACACATCCTGAGGAAGCCTTCTTGACCTCACAACTGTTCCATTCTGCATGCACATAAAACCAGCACGATGTAGATGATGCCAAGTTCTGGTGCCAGCTGGAGCAGTAACCAGACTTCCCTCTTTCTTGGCTGTAGGAGTCAAGTGCCTGGACTGCCCAGCACTCTGAATTCAATTTTGAGAAACAAATTTCTATGCTGCTGCCATTCTGAACATGCTATAGTGGACCTATCTTCTCAAAGCAAACTTTTCACTCTTGCAACTTTGAGGTTGCAGTGGGAGGAGTCCTGCTGCTTCTTGTGGTGCACTCAGGCTATCTTTTCTGTACTGTTCTTTCTCAACAATCAAGAGCTCCTCTGCTCTATCTTTCCTAGAGCTTCCTTCCTGGCCAAACTCACAACATTTGAAATTGTTCAGCTGGATTCTTTGCTTATGATTCTCAATATAAATCTGGCTGAAAGGGCCCAACAGTAGCCATGCCACCACCTCAAATTTAATTAGTCTTCCACCCTAAATCTCAGTCTCAGGTAAAATTTCTAACATGAGAAAAATACAGACAAACTTTCTGTCCACCCATAACATATCATCTGGAGTCTAGTAACCACTGTAGTCCTTCCCAGCAGAAACCTCCCAAGCCTGGCCTTTGCCACCAGGATTTCTATCAGCCATCTGGTCTTCTGATCTCTGACCAGAATCTCTTGTACAGTACAGCCTAAGTCATTCCAGCTCTACTTTTTTAGCAGGCATCTCAGAACGTTTCCAAATGCTCCTGACAAGCTATTTCTAAAGACTCTTAAACCACATGGTTGGGTATAGTCAGAGCAATGTCCCCACTTCTCTGGTACCAAATTTTGTCTTAGTTACTTTTCTTGTTGCTGAGACAAAATATTCAGCATCGTAGTTAAAGGAGGAAAGGTTTGTTGATCTCCAAGTTTATAGAGGTTCTAGCCCATATTCAGGTGGGTCCAAGGCAGAATGGCCCATGGCAGAGGGCAACAGTTAGTGCCAGAAGATAGCAAAAACATGCATGAGCAAAAATGAGGGTATAAACCTTTTGTGCCCCTTTTATCTTGTCCAGACTGCTGGGATCAGGGAGGGGCCAATCCAATTAGTGAACCACTCCAGCAATCACCCACCCTCAATCCCAGCACCGTTAATTCCACCACTGCACTACAAATCATTCACAATCTGTAATATTCACCTGCTTCCAAAAAAAAGTCCTGTCCAAAAGTGGGAGAGGCTTTGGGCGGACATTAGACACAAACCATAACAGAAAGTAATTCCTGAATCTAACACTAACTTTTGCCTATACAATTGAACAAGATAATATTTATCTTACTGAGCATATATAAATGTTAGATAAATTACTCCTATGAAATGTTCTTAGAACCATAATTGGCCAATCAGTATTAGCTGCACCTCTATAATTGTTACTCAGTAAATGATAACTAATAGATATATTTAGTTTTAAAAAACAGATACAGAAGATAGTTCTAAAAATATAATTTTAGATTATGAATTTTTACAGCTAGGTAGACATGTTACTAAAATATATACTTTAACTATTCAGTAATTTCATCTTACCATAACCCCCTTAATTGGAAATTGGGCTGTATAAATTTTGTCTTATTACATTATAGTAATATATAGCAACTATGATACTTAGAAAATAATGTTGACAAACATTAATGGAAACATGGGCAATTTAATGTGAGGAAACATTTTTATATGATAACTGGGCACAGAACATAAAACATCATCACACTGCAGTAAATGATATATGAATACATACAGCCTCCAGAGCCGTGCAATATTTATACACACATAAAATCTGTCACCATTTTCCCTTGCATATCAACTTATATGAGTCATTTGATTTACCTTAATGAATTTGGCTGCATGAATATATAAAAATATCTCAGTGGGTAGAAATAAAAATTCAGTTACTTTTCAAGTTTTCAAAGACAATCTAAACTTGATGAAACATTTCTTTTGGCAAACACATTACATTTATGTGACATTAAAATTTTAGCAGTTTTAATTTGTAGTTTTAGTTTTGTTTTGATTAGGGGAAATATCTTCTACTAATCTCCTTTCCCATGAAGAACTGTATTGTAATGAGGATTGCTTCAAAGTTAGCAGATTGGGGGCTGGGGATATAGCTCAGTGGAATAAGCGCCTGCCTAGCAAGCACAGGGTCCTGAGTTCGATCCCCAGTACCGCCAAAAACAAACAAACAAACAAACAAAAAACAACAAAGTTAGCAGATTGGTAATTCTGGTAATTCAGTAGGAGGAGATAATTATATTATATGCAAAAGAGGGAGACAGAGAGACAGAGACAGACACACAGAGCGAGAATATTGGATGCTATTTTCATGATCCTAGAGGCTGAAAAATTCAAGATCAAGATGCTGGTACATTGGTTGCCTGGTGAAGACACACTTTCTGGTTTATAGATGAGGACTGCTTGAGCATTCTCAGAAGGCAAAAGAGGCAAAGGAAATCTCCGGAATATATTTTATAAGGGCAATATTCCAATTCATGATTCCTGTGTTCTTACCTTACCACCTCCTAATGCCATCCCATTGGGGATTAGTTTTCGACTCAAGAATTTTAGGAGACACATCCAGTGTATAATACTCTAAATACCACTCAGTGTTTATTTATGTGACCATGACATGTACATTTACAACTCAGAACAGAAAATGAAGATTTCAAAATCTGTTCTCAGCAAGTGTTTATTGTTAATTAATTTTAACAAATATAATTTATTAATTCTTCTGAAAAGTAAATAACCTCTTTCACAGACAATTAAAATGTGAACAGAAGTTATATTTACTGAATTTGTATTCATATAATCAATCCTGGCTCAGTGTTTATTCAAGAATGACACAATGTAAATGAGAGGTAAGTTTCACATTTTAAATTTGTAGGTTACTAAAAAAATATATGAAATTAAAATTGTTTTCACTTTGTGTTAAGTTAGAAATATTTTATGTAAGTTGGTAGCAGAAAGAGTGTAAATCCAGACAATGGTGAGTTGTGACTGAGCCATAGTTGTGGGGCTGATTTCACACACACACACACACACACACACACACACACACACACACACAGAGTACAAGGATAATCCTTCCTTAGGAGATTAGGATGAGTGAATGAGTTGACCATTTGAAGATCAGTAGAGATAATGCTCCAAGAAGATAATAAAAGTAAGGGGAGGAAATGAACTTGGACTCTCTGAAGAACAGAGAAGATATTGCAACTGTAGAGAAGATAGGAGAGAGGAAGACGGCAGGAGAGGTGAAAATGATGTGAGAAGGAAGCACTGCATGGTTTTTGACCCTGTGGCCAAACATTTAAATTTTATTGCAAATGTATTAAGTAATTAAGAAGGAAATGATCTCACGCAAAATGGGTTATGTTGTATAACATTTGTCTTGTGGCTGTGCGAAAACTATGTTAGCAGTTTGTCAAGGTTCAAATTGTTGGAGCAGTTAGGATGCCCTTAAAATAAGGTAGAACAGAAATGAAATGGGCCTGAGTATGTGTTGTAGAAGAGAACATGGAAACAAGAGGTAAAGTGTACATTTTTCATTTATATAAGAGGATTACATATATTTCATTTTTGTCATATAAAGAGTTTGCTTAAAGTATTACAGGAGAAGATAATGTTAGTCTCCCTTACACTCTAATATCACTACAGAGCTACTAAGTATCCCATTTAGAGTTCAACAATGGACAAGCCCGGTAATTCCTTTGATTTACCTCATTAATTTAAGGAATGGACATTACTGGAAGAAATAAATAATTTATGGTATGAATTTTGTATTGGAGTAAATTGTGCTGTCTCTCTACCCTAAAACAGTTCACCAATTAAAGGGAGAGGGTGTTAAGGAAGCATCATCATGAAAGGATGTTTCACGCACCAGAAGGCTGTTGACCTAACTGGAGAATCACAAACAACCTTACCTTGATCTAGGAGGGTGCAGTGGAGCAAGCTCCTTCAGATGTTTGGTGTGGAGTCACCTAGAATTCACCAGTACTGATAGTATTCTCAAAAGACAGTCTCAAATACAGTAAACACATGTTAACCTCTCCCAAAATCAAAATCCTTAAAGTCATTCATTTCTAAAGGCCCAAAATCAAAAATTACAATCTAGAAAAATTAAAAGTCTAAATTTTGAGGTGAAAGCTCAAATTCTCAAATTCACAGTGTTATTTTTTAAAGGTGTGGAAAATGAAATTCTGGGTGGGAAGTTATTGTTTTTCTGGTGTACGTAGGATAGTTGCCAAATTATTCAATTGTGTACTACTCCTGACATAGCTTCACTCTGCCTTCAAAAATGTTCTTCATCAGAGAATGAAAATAATTTTGTAAGCTCAAGGACCTTCCAAACCAAAGCCCCTTGCTGATGTAGAGATTCCCGCAATGTTGCAACACAGAAGAAGTGATGTGGTTAGGCATCCATCTGTTGAAGATAGACTTCTATGTATTACTAGTTCTAACGTGTAAAAACTAGCACATACTTTACTTTGAATAATACATGACACTTTACAACTATCCCCACTACTTTGTAACCAAATATGTACAATTTGCACAGTTGTTGGATTAAAAAATTCCAAGATTTATTGGATTTTTATGTAATAATGACTGGAGAAAGTAAAATACTACATGATAAATGTCTCTGAAAATGGGATAGATATTGCAGAAGAAAGCACACTTCAATGAATCTCTAATCTATAATTAAAGATTTTGAATTAGGTTTGATTAAGGTTCCTAAAAGTAAATTTCAAGGCGTGACCAATATAGTTTGTTTGCACTTAATGTATTTGGCATAAAATTCACCTGTGGTACTTGGTTAGTAGATACAGTCAGGATAAAAATTTCAGTTTAGAAATTTATTCTTTGTTTGTCACCACTGCAATCCCTTTCAGCTGATGACATTTCAGGAGGCTTTCATAGGTCGAAGCCACATTTGCATTACACAGCTCATGCTACATTTCTACAAAATATTTTTAATGTATTACATTTTCCTTGTTAGTTTTCCATTCTCTTTCTGACCTGTTCCTTTCATTTCCTTCTCTTTCTCTATTTGTTCTTTCTCCTTTCCTTCCTTCTGTTTTGTCACTCTTTACTCGCCAGCAATTTCGTTCACAATCTGCTTTTGCTGCTCACTTCATCCTCACATTCCCAGCGCTAGAGGTAAAAGCTGAGAAAGACTTTTAGGCAGTTCCAGTCATTTTATACACTTTTAACCAATTTGATTCCATGAAAATGCACATTATCATAAAAGCCTATGTGAAACCATTTTGCATATTTGCAGAAATACTAAAACTTCTTCAATAAGAACTTATTTTATGAACATTTTATATATAGATTTGCGAAAGATAAAATTTCTCAAGATCTTAGTTCTTCACAGAGTGTGTATGATGACCTATTGCAGTTTGTGATCCATCTTGTCAAAAGACCTGGGTTATCTATTTCACTATTTCACTTGACTGAAGCTGTAAAGCTCGGTGCGCACAATAACGAGCCATAGTTTTAGGTGTTTACACATTTTGCTTTATCATCTACTTCTTAGTGAGTATGGTTCAGCTACTTACATATTTACTTGTGCAACTTGATTAGTATACCTCAGCATTTATGCTTGCAAAAATACTTGTATCATTATTGTTCTTTTTTGTCTTTTTGAGACAGGGTCTCGCTATGCAGTTCAGGCTGGCCTTGAGCTCACTTTGTAGCCCACATTGTTCTCAAACTCACAACAATCCTCCTACCTCAGCCTCCCAAGTGCTGGGATTACAGCTGTGCGCCACCACACCTAGCTGTTCATTTCCTTTTATACAGAAGGCTAATGAAGTGTTCTGTGATGTCTTTATGTTTTTCTCAACTATATAATCTTTTAAAATAAAAAATAAATGTATTTAAAATAATTTTTATTAATTTTTCCAGATCATTTAAAACTGTGATTGTTTGTAATTTTAAACATGGGGAATTTTTATCTTCTTATAGTGTAATATTTATTATTATGGTATTTGTGATTGTATCTATGAGGATCATGTTCTAAACACAAACTTGAAGAGGCATAATGAATGGAATCTTCTTTTGAGGGAGAATAATAAAAATGAGCACATAAACAGTGCAGTGTGGTCAACTGGAACAACAGAAAAAAAAAAAACCAAAACCCAAAATCCACTATCCAATCATAGGCAGGGGCAAGAGAAAAAATTTAAAGACCAAAGGAGACTATATGTGATGGAAGGCAAACATATAGCAGAAAAATCCACAGTGAACTGTCGTGTTTAGACTTCCATCAGATGCCATTTTGTAAGCAGATAGAAATATAGGAAAACATTTCACAACTTAGAAACTGAGATCATGATTAAAAGAAAATAATTTTAAATTTACAATTTATTTAGAATTGACCCTGTGCCTAGAGAAGTTCAAGGTTTCAAAAATATGAGAGCAAGCACTGCTGGTGGGAATGCAGACTGGTGAAACCACTATGGAGATCGGTTTGGAGATTCCTCAGCAAACTAGGTCTGGAGGTCCCACTCAACCCAGCTATCCCCCTTCTGGGAATTTTCCCAGAAGATCTGAAAACAGCATATCACTGATATATATGTGCACCCATGTTTATAACAGCACAATTTCTGATAGCTAAATCGTGGAAACAACCCAAATGTCCATCCACAGAGGACTGGATTAAAAATCTGTGGCATTTTTACACAATGGAATATTATTCAGCTGTAAAGAGACAATCTAGGGGGTTTTATAGGCAAATGGTCACAATTAGAGACCATACTCATAAGTGAGGTAAACCAGATGTACATGTGTAAACAGCGTATAGTATCATTAGTGTAGGAACCTGGAGGTGAGAATATAGATTGGGAAGTATGAAGGGAGACTGCTCGAGGGTAGAGAGCAATCGGGATGAAGGGAAGGAGAGGAGGAAGAGGATAGCTGAGTAGGTATGTATGTATGTGCGGGATGGCTGACAGGGTTGCACTGTTGTCTCATGTCATACTGATGTGGGAAACAATCGGTGATTAGTTGTTTGATCAATCTTGTATGTCTATTTGTATTGTCCTGAGTATACACTTTGAAGCTACCAACGTGTAATACAACAATCATTGTTGATCCCCTGACACGTTATCTGTAGTTCAGCTTTTGTACTGTTCTTGTGCTGCTGTGTGTCTGTTTGTTAGTGTTTTTGTTCTTTTATTTTTAAAATAAAAAATAAATAAATTTAAAAAATATGAGAGCAAAAAATAGCTAAAACTCAATGAACTAAGTATCTGTCTCAATAAATTATATAATAAAAATAATATAAACTCAAATACTATTGTCAAAAGAATACTGGATTGGAGACTTAAATTTTTAAGACAGGTCTCATGTTAAATGTACTTACTGGAACAAAATAAAATTAAAAGTAAATTCATAATGGAAGCCTATTCTTGAAAATAAATATCCAGATCAAAACTTTATCAGCATAGGCAACCAATTATATAAAGCAGTGGTCTCCCACAGCCTAGGAAAAGAAAGATCATGGAATAATTCATTTTTAGAATACTGCTATAATCTTCGTACCAACACTAAATAGAAAAAGGAAAAATAAACCTACCAATCTCACTTAAAGAAATAATATCATACCCTAAAATTTGTAGTCAAAGTTCATTACAATTGCATTCATGATTTGTTAAAATGTACAACTATAGAAGAGAAAGTTAGAATTGGTTTCAAGAATTCAAGATTGATATTTTAAAAGATAATACAACTTGCCACACTACTATGATATAAATACACTTTCTTAATAGCAGAAAAATAATTGACTAGGTCCAAATTCATTAAAAGAATTTCTTAGCTAGTTTTTAGTAGCATCATTATTACTGTATGTAACATCCATTAAAGTCTCTCCAGAATGTCACACTAAATGGTGAAATGTTGGAATCATATCCTTTGAAATCAGGGAAAAAACCCCAATAACGACTGATAACATTTCTACTAATATTGTACAAATCAAATAAAGTGAGAAAAATAAGGAAGACATCAAGCCTGGAAATGGAGTCAATGTTTCATAAAGAGAAGATAATTAAACAATTAGGAAATTTTGATGCTTTTCACCTCAATATTTTAAAATTTATGCTTCATATAACAAAAATTATAGAAATAAATTTGTAAAATTATTCATGATAGGAGAGAATGGATCAATATCTTTGAACAAGTCTAATGAAATTTGTATAAAACCCAGTTAGAGGAGGCTAGACTACTCAGACATTGAACGCTTTGTAAACCGTGGGGAGTTTGTTGTGTTTATAGGTTGAGAAAACCAATTTCCTTAGTCTGTCGTATGGTTCCAGCGTTCTCTCCACCACAATCATTATCTGTGTTTTACTGACGGCTTTATTGTTTGCTCAAAATTGCAAAATAGTGTAGTTCAGGAATAGATAAGACACTTGTTAAGCAGATCACTGAGACTGGGGGACTTGTCCGGTAATATGAAATTTTACTTTGAATCTATGATAGCTAAGTTGATTTAGAAATTTAAAACAGAAGCCATAAAAAGGTCCTTAATTATATGAATTTGAGATTTAATAAGCCATGGCAAGGTAGAAGAGGCAGAAGTGAGAGCCTTTTCAATAATGGTACTAAGTATTTGGATTTTAATATGAGAGCGGGGGATTTGATCACTACTTCAAAGCATACACAACAATATAGTCTAGTAATTACACATCCAACTATGAACTGGCAAGAGGCATACTCCAGGAAGGAATTATAGATAATGTATTTGTGTTCTCATGGTAGGAAAAGATTCCTTAGATACAGAAAAAGTATGTATATAGACAGAATGAAATTAAGAATTTCTCATTACAACTGGAGCAGGAAAAAGAAATAAAGAAAATATATTTCCAATGCATATAAGAAAAATACTGTCTCATAAGCATTTAATTTCTTCAAATCAATAAAAAGAGACCTGCGAATCTCATGTATAGAAAGACATATAACCCAGAAAAAATTATCAGGTTATCTGAATAAACATTTCATTAAAAAATGTAATTTGTCAATATACACATGAAAAAATAGTAGGCATTTAATTCTAAGTGAAGCCCATTAAAATCACCAAAATTTCATTATATCCATTGGCCTAGAATTTAAAAACTGTTCAAAATTCAAATATAGCATGAATTTGGAAAATAAACACTCAACATAATGAAGTGCTAGTATAACTGTGACCAATTTCTTAGAAGTATCAACCAAAGCTGAACATGAGAATATTCTGCAGTAGCGATTCACAACAGAGTTAGATGCCCAAGAAAAATATAAATTATGCAGTTAAAACTATATAGAGTAATATTCCCTAGAGTGTAATTTATGAGGCCCTCAAATTGGAGAGTCCCCTCTGGTAAGTGATAATGATATTTAACTCTGTTCTTTTATAAAAGTAGTTTTCAACAATGCACAAGTCAATGATTGTGATTGTACCAAAACATTTACAAAGCAAGAATGGACCTGAATTGCCCCGAAGTCAATGGTTTGCTGATCTCCGCTATACAGTAAAAAATACACAAACCGCAGCTAAGTACAACATTTTGTCTCCCAAATGCAATGATGAACAGAGGAACTCACACATTCAAAATAAACTGTAATGGTAACCAATGAAACCAAGGCTGCTTGGAAAAATTGGTGATCTCTGATTTAATTTAGGGAAAGCACTAAATAAGCCTGCAGCATCCTGTAGTGCTGGAGATTACGAGAACACTCAACATACAGAACAATGGAGGTGAATACCCAAATGGCACAGAAGTTGACATGCCTGAGATCTGAAATGTCACCCCAGTGTGTCACATGTCCTAAACATGATTGAACCATGAGCGCTCTGCATTTGTCCATGGATTCATCCATGGGCGAGTTCAGTGTCTAACTCTGATTTTGGAAAAGGGGACCTGGTTAGAGGTGGGTCACTGAGTTGTAGCTTGCACAGTGGATTCTTGTGACCAGCTCCTCCCTGTGCTCCCTCTGCTTCCTGTCTGCGACAGGCTGAGCAGCTTTCCTGTGTGCGGTCTCACTGCTGTGCCTTTTCTGTGTTTTGCAGCCAGCCCAACATGAACTGGCTCATCTGAAACATGAGCCAGAAGGAGGCTGTCCTTTACCCTGGAGGAGCTGGGCGTTCTGTCCCAGAAGCAGAAAGGAAAGGGACTAATAGAGAAGTCAAATGAAAGAGCTCCAAGTGACCAAAGCTGGAAATGTTTAAGCAACAAAAGAAAGAGCACAGTATTGTATTATGTCTCATAATATAAAATAATTCATGAGTCCATCAATGGCCTAAAGAATTGTCTGAAAAATAAAAAACGAAGGATAACAGCCAAATCTCCCGTGTAGAAAAACTGCGAATACCTTATGTAGAGGCTCTGTCATCCAGAGCTGCGGCGCAGCTGTATCGCCAACCCTTACACACAGGCTGCACGCAAGTTCACTCCAAATGCACACTATGCAAATGGCATGGGGAAACAAAAGTCACTTCACATAGGAAAATCTTGTCAAATGCCCACAGAGCCAGATGACTGAGACTAAAGTTATCAGTGATAAGAGACACTGATAGTATGTATCCTTGATATGATGGGATGGTGGTGGCACTTCCTCTCTGTGGTTTTCTTTCAAAAGCTGTTATCAAAACATACTCATAAGAGAACACATGTAGTGGACAAACTGAGGGACATTCTGTAGCACAGACAGCTGTACTTCTCAGAGCAGTCAAGGTGGACAAAATGAGGTAAGTCTGAGCAAGGGTTACGATCCTAAGCAGACATTGTTATTTAATGCAGAGTGTATCCTATGCAGTAGATGATGTCCACAGCAAAGAATACACAAAGAGACATGTTTTTTTTTGGGAATAACAAACTGCTGCAGTAGTGGTGTGTGTGCCATATTAAACCATGGCACGTTTGAGGTGATTGACACAAGAGGAAACATTTGAAAGCAACAAGAACATAATTCATTGAAGATACTTGGGTAGAGAATTCATTGATCAAGAAGACTGGAATTAGGAGTTACCATCAGCTCAATGATGGAAGTACAGTTGGTGAGCAAGAGTTCTGTGCAGATCTTGCATAAAATTGTCTTGGTCTTAAAGAATGTGAAAGATAAACTATATCACAGACATCTGTGCTTGCAGGTGAGGTGTGCAAAGACTGAAGAGTAATGAGGGACAGTAAAGCTTGTGGCGACTGTGGGAAGTTCTTCAGAAAGGACTTAGGCAGGGATGAGTCCTCCTTGTTCATTCCCTGCTTTAATTTTTCTGGGTGTGAAAAGAATTATTTTATTTTAGTTTCATCTAAATGCACATACGCGAATGAGGGGATGCTGGGGAAGATGGCGACCAGGTGAGCAGCAAGGGAGCGATCCTCCTTAATAAACACCACCAGCTCGAGACAGACTTGGCGAGCGTGAATGCCAGGACCTCGGCTGGGAAGTTCAAACTGGGCGTATTTCTCTGAGATGCCGGGAGAGATGTGGTAGGGCGGACCAGGCTACCGGGGCGAGACGTGGGAAAGCCCCAGACGCTGGGAGCCAGGGATGATCCGCGCGGGGAGGAAGCTTGGCTCGGTCCAAGCGCAGTGGGAGCGCGGCCGCCTCGGGCCCTCCCGCCTCCCGAGCCGGTGCAGCCCCCCGGCGGCTCCCGACAGAGATTGGCTTGTTGGCGGCGGAGACGCCCGGCAATCCCACGTTTCGCGCGTGTCGGGCAGGCCGCGCGGAGGACCCCAAACGCCGGGAGTGGGGAGGAAGATTGGCTGGGTCCTAACGCCCTGAGAACACAGACAGCTCGGTCCCTCCCGCCTCCTGAGCTGGCGCAGCTCTCCGGCGACTCACGACAGAGATCGGCTTGTTAGCGGCGGAGACGCCCGGCAATCCCACGTTACGCGTGTATCGGGCAGGCCACGCGGAGGGCCCCAAACGCCGGGAGCGGGGAAGAAGATTGGCTGGGTCCTAACGCCCTGAGAACACAGACAGCTCGGTCCCTCCC
>PVLD010017256.1:0-42434 GCA_004027595.1 Dinomys branickii
AGAGGATCAACTGTCTGACTAAATTTGCATGTCTGTATATGGGTCCATACATCTACAATTCGAAGATATCAATGGATAAGACAACAACTACTGTTGAGACCATATCACCTTGTCTGTAGATTAGTTGTGATTGTACTATTTTCTATGATAATGGGTGTCTGTTTGTCAATATGTTTTTGTACTTTTATGTTTCTAAAATAAAAAAAAACTATAAAAAAAAAATAGTGGTGCCTCAGGTCAGGAACTTAATTCTTTCCATGATTCTGGTCGCAAACTGAATCAAATTTCCCCACAAGGTCAACATTGAACCTAACTATGGAATTTGATTTGGCTCTCAT
Source organism: Dinomys branickii (assembly GCA_004027595.1). Taxonomy (NCBI): domain Eukaryota; kingdom Metazoa; phylum Chordata; class Mammalia; order Rodentia; family Dinomyidae; genus Dinomys; species Dinomys branickii. The sequence goes on from PVLD010017256.1 coordinate 339, forward strand.
CCAGTTATGTTTGTGACAAGAATAGCAAAAACAATTAAGTTTGTGAACTGATGTGTATATATATCATATATATATATATATATATATATATATATATAATATTTGTTGAGGGTTGAGATTAAATAGAGAAGAGTTTGTTGTAGATACAAGGGTGCCTTTAGTTAGATTCTGTTTTCCAGTGATGCATTCATAGCTTTACTTGTCTAGTGATATTGCTCACCCCTCCAAGCCTTTCAATTTAAAAGGCTGGATCCTGTCACTACGTTATAAGGCAAATGCTCTACTGTTCCAACAACATGAATGGAACCAAGTATACATCAATTATAAACATTAAAGCTTGTTTTGATCATTTCATCCTTCTGCTAATATCCGTTACAGACTGTATTGTACTGGGACGCGTTAGCCGTGGGAACGTGCAGAGGAAGGACGAGGGGGAGGGGGAGGTCAGTGGCAAGAGAGGAGAGTAAGAGACACGTAAATATGTGGGAAGAAAACAGCATGTCAAGGGGCTGGGGGTATAGCTCAGTGGCATAAGCGCTTGCCTGGCAAGTGCAAGGTCCTGAGTTCGATCCCCGGTACCGGAAAAAAAAAAAAAAAAAAGAAAACAGCATGTCACACTCTGTTGGAGTTATCTTACAGCCAGGGTAAAGGGCTGGTGTACAGGGGTTTGGGAGAGTATCTCTGCAGTCAGCAAGATGCATGCAGATGGTTGGGAATGTATTTAGAGATTGAGGGAGGTCTGCTGGTGCCTGTTAATATCTGTGTTGGCGGTTTCATGTGATTCCTCTAAGTCCAGTTTTCCTAAGGATTGTCCTGATATTGCCCTTGAATGGCACCGTGTAACTTACAGTGCCGATGCTTATTCTCTAATGCACTTAGAGTCCCCCGTTATGTGCCTGTTGCGAGACAGATGCAGAGGCGGGTAGAGGACGAAGCGCGCAGCGGGGAGCGCTGAAAGACAGAGGGGAGACACCGACGGCAGGAGCGGGCCTCAGCAGAAGCCCCTGAAACTAAAGCTTTGCAATTATCCGATAAAAGGGAGCAGTGGGAAAAGTGAAAACAGTAGGAAAAGAAAACAAAGCAGGAGAAACAGAAACAACAGAAACCAACAGGGACTGTCCACACCCAACACGTGAGTAAAGTTACAGCAACAATACTTGCCGAAGTAACAGTGAAATGGGAGGAAAATCCTACGCACAGCTGTTACAGCAACAACCTGAGCTCGCCCTCTTGCCCTTCCCGGGCCGCCGTCTGCCTGTAAGCAGCCTCAGTTTCCCCTGAGGCTGGCGGCCGCCCGTCCGCAGCCTTGCGCTCTCCTGCCCGCGTCCCGGCTGGGGCTCCGGGCTGACCAGCCGCGGAGCTCCGGGGCCGGGCTTTCCGGGTCGGTGGGTGGCGGGGTGACCGCGGGCTCCTCGTGGTGCCTCGGGCTTCCTGCGGGCCGCAGCGCCGGCGGCCTCTCTCCCAGGTGCTGACGGGGCGGCGCTGCCCGCGGGCGCCGCGAGGGGGCGCGCGCGCTCCGGCCCGGCCGCGCGGTCTCGGTTCTGCGCGGCCCCGGCTTTGCGCACGGCCCGCGAGGGGGCGCCGCTGTCCGCGTGGGAGGCGGGAGCGGGACGTGTTAGCGCCCGTGCTGTCTCCCACCTGCCCCGGCCGCCGCCCGCCTCCCCCGCCCCTGCGGGGCTATGTTCGTCCTCACCTGCCGGGAGCCACCTGGACGGCACCGCGAACCCGGCGCGCTGGGTCCCCGTCTCCCCCTCAGCTCTGGGTTGAGCCAGGCCGGGTTTCCTTCCCTTCACTTTCTACGGTGCCCGCTTCTCTTCAGCGCCGCGTTGGCGCCCCCTATTGGCCACGATGATCATAAATAATTGTTGAAAGACCGGGTTCTTCTCATCTGAGGCTCATATTCCGGCCTAGAGACGGGGAGCTCTTTTTTTTTTTTTTTTTTTTTTACTGTGCACTTGGGCCTGGAGGTTCTGCAGATGCCCATTTTATCAGACTTCCTACGTGTATTACTCAAATTACCTGCAATGAATGTTTTGATTTGCTTGGCCATCAGACCATGATCGGCATGTTGACATATTTTACAGCTTTATCAATTTTCATAATTTTGGAAGTATTCATTTTAATGCTTAATGCTACCCTGCGGTGCCCGAACAAGTTTAGGATCCCTAGTGCCAGGACTTGTCTTACACGTTGTTTGACATTAACATTGGCACACTGACGTTCTTTCTATTTGTCTGGTATGTATGTTAGAATCTTTTACATTTAACTTTTCCATGTTCTTGAGTTTTATAAGCCTCTTGTGAACGTACTACTGTACAGATAACATTTTTATTAAGCTGAGAATGTAACATTAAAATTGCAGATTCCGAGTACCTCCAGCCTTGCTCATCTTGCTGTTTTCCTCCTAACATTTATATTATATTGTTATATTTTAACATGTTATGTGACTTACTTATTCAGGACAGTTTATTCTTTTTCCTCTAACTCGAAAGTTAGTTCCATGAGCATAGGAATTCTATTTTGCTTGCTGATGTCCAACTGTTTATATCAGAGCCAGGCATACAAAAGGCACATTATATTGCTTGAATATTAGTGTTTCTCTTCTAATTGCTAAGCTTAGCACATTATATTTCCTGTGGTAAATATTACATTCAGAGTTATTTCTACAATATTTTTTTAAGAGACGAGTCTTGATGTGTTGCTAAGGCTGGCCTCACACTCCAGGGTTTAAATGATCGTCCTGCTTCAGCTTCCTGAGTAGCTGGGATTAGAGGCACAAACCACCAAGCCAAGCTACAACCACATTTCTACTGCATATTTCAGAATAGTATCTAAGGGACAAAATGATAAATGTTTTAGGAAACACGACTTTTTTTCCTAGCCAAGATGTGTTTTCTTCATCATAAAATTCAAGAACTGATGGACTCGTTCATCAAAATGCTCTTGGTCAATGTATGGACTTTGTGCTCCGTAGAGGATTTTTGGTGACAGCCTTTCTTTTAGCCCTTTGCATATGTCATCCCACCACCTGCTGGCCTCAGGATTTCTAATAAATCAGCTGTTAATCTTACTGAAGTTCCCTGCTTCCTGCACTTTCTGTGCTCAAGAGTATCTCTTGAATTTTGGCTTCCGAAGCTCAGCCACAATATCTGTAAGCGTGAATTTCTTTAGCTTTATCCAGCGAAGAGTTCACTGAGCTCTTCCGGTGTGCAGAGTAGAGTCTCTTGTCGAATTTTCAGTTTCCTGGAATTACTGATTATTATTCCTTCCCCTCCTCTTTCTCTTCTTCATAAAGTGCATCTACGCAACACTCGCTGATTTCCCAAGCTCCGCAAGGCTCCGCTCCCCTTTCCCGTTCCTTTTTCCCTCGTGTCTCAGATCGGGTGACTCTAGCTCCCTTAGCCTCAAATCACTGAGTTTTCTTCTGCCAGTGGAAACCCGATGGCATGTTTTAGTCACTCTATTTTTCAATTCTTGTGTTTCCAGTTGGTTCTTTTTTTATGTTTTACTTCTTTACTGGCACTCTCTGTTTGATGAAACATCATTCTCACAGTTTAATTCTTTAGAGAGTTGCTTTTAGTTCTTTGAAAATACTTGTAACAGCTGGTTTGATGTCCCGGCTTAGTAAACACAAAGACTCGGTTTCTTTTCCCCTAACAGCCTTGCTTCCCTGTTTCTTCTGCACGTCCTGCGTGTTTGACCTCTGGACATTTAAAATAGTATGATGTGGGAACTCCGATACATATCCCGATGTCTTACTCCCCTTGTTGATGTTATGGTTGATAGTGTTTATTTAATGACTTTGCTGGACTTAAATCTTCACCTACTTTTTGTCACATGTGGCAACTGAAGTTTCTGTTCAGGCCTAATAGTCAGGTACTAATTGCACAAATACTTCCTTAGATATCAAGAAACGCTAACTTTCCTGGCCTCTGCCAGAGTATGTGCACTGGAGTATGTCTTCAATACTGTGAAACGCATTTTGAACACTCAGAAGGAGTGTTGGTCCTAAACAAACTAATTCAATTTTATTGAAAGAAGAACTCCTCAAGACCTGTTACCCTATTCTTAGTTTCTCTTTTTCTCCCTGTACTAAACTCTGGTTGATCGCGCCAGGAAATCTCCCAGGTCATTCATTCTCTCATCAGCTGTCCCTAATTTGTTGTATAGCATCCTGCTGGAAAGACAAAAACCACATCATAAAATCAAAGGAAAAGAAACAGGGACCACACCAAGCAACCAAAAAGCATTCATGAGAGGAAACGAAAAGGTGGAAAGGAAACCCTGAGAAGACACATAGATATAACCACTGAAAGCAGCTTGCGCTCTGACTGGTAGGGAGACAGGAGAAGCGGTGTAGGGGTTAAACCTGGGGCCAGAGCTGCAACCTGAGCGTCCACAGAGCTGCAGGCTGGACCTTGGGAGAGTCCCCGGAGCTGGCACGGGGGACATCAAAGGTGTTAGAATCGAGCTTCTAAAGAAACAGCACCGGCTCAGTGGCCCTGCTGTTCATAAATGGGCACAATAAACGGGAAAATAGGAAGCTAGAAACTACCCTCGCAGCTGAGGTGCAGCAAGCCGCACTGCTGGCTTAATACTGACAGAGGAGGGACGAGGAACCAGGAGCCGACCCTTTCCTCTTTCGCTGCCTTTCAGTCTAACTCTGCCGCCCCCTCATGGCAAAATCTGACAAGACGCCCAGTGACCAAGGAGAAATGCAGTTTGCCAAGTCCTGATTCCAGTATCAGAGAGCAGAGTCCAGGAGCGTACATTTGGATCCCAGAGACAATAGCTTGATAACTGGTGTGTGCTGTTTATCCTTTCAAATGAGAGTTCAATTTTACCAACTTTTTTCACTTTTAGAAAATATATTTGGTTCTTGCTAAAAACTGCATGGACTTTTTGATAGATCCATGTTGTTTTCTTCTACTTTCTATGTCTTTTACATATCTAATCATTTTAAACATTCTTTTCTTATGCGCCTCTATTATAGGAAGTTCTTGGGGGTCGTATTTTAATTTTGCTTTCTGTCATCTTCGCTAACACTTTTGCTGAATTGCTGTTGTCATGTAGGATTGTGACCGAGTGTTCAGTAGGCCCAGATGGCCCGTTCGCAGTGTGTGCAACCCTGCAGAGATCTGCATTTACTTTTGTGAGGCATTCTAGAGTTTGCCGTCTTGAATCATCTCACATTAATTCCTACATCTGTAGAATGAGAGAAGGGAAAGGCCCTAGGCAGACTGCGAGAATAAGAGGTTATGTTTACTTCCATCACAGAGAATTTGGCTTCATCCAGCAGGATACATTCTTCCAAGTGTTTTTCCACATAAATTAAGCCAATCATATGCTTTGCAAGGAGACAGAAGAATCGGTCAGAATCAGATAAAGCCTAAGTTTCCTTCACTGAATACAAGATCTCCAGTGAGAGATAGATCCTCTGCCCCAGAAGAGGTTCTTTCTGTATTATTGGATCTTACAGCTAAGAAGATCGGATAATCAAATTGTTCTAGCCTCTGGCTTCAAAAGAGAGAGAGAAGAATGCTTACAGAAATGCTTGAGACTTCAAACTTCACAATATACTCAATTTTCAGGGAGGAACTTATATCTTTTTTTTTTTTTTTTTTTTGGCGGTACTGGGGATCGAACTCAGGACGCTGCGCTTGCTAGGCAGGCGCTTATTCCACTGAGCTATATCCCCAGCCCCGGAACTTATATCTTAACACTTGTACCCTATGGCTAATTATGTCATATGGGGCATGGTAATTCTGAGGGATAAAACCACCTCACCACACAGGAGTAAATGCTCAGAAAAGGGGAAAACGAACAGACAGGACTCAAGCCACAGGATATGTTCTTCCCATAAAGAATGACTTTCCACAAAAAGTATTTTAATATTTCTAGGAGCCTTGAGAACACCTCCCCTTCACAAAAAGCATGTACCTGTTCTTTTGTTCTCTGGCGGGGGCGGGGGGGGGGAATCCTTGTCCTGTTAAGGTCCAGTCCCTTATTAACCTACAAAAGAATAAGCATCAGCGTCTGGAAACTTTTCTCTCCATTTTCTCACTGTGGGTGAAAATACTCAGCTGAGACTTCTCTGCCCTGATGGAGAGCAGGCAGGCTATGCCTAGCATGGGAGCTAGGAATCACTTATAGATAATACTGCCCAGCCTGGTCCATGCTGACACACACAAAGACATCAGCCCATGTGCAGCCCAGGAGGCTGAAGCAAGCCATCACCACACGGGTGTTTCATGGCTCCAGCTTTCAGCATCTGCAAGGCATTTAATAACATTCATTATATTACTGCATCTTTAAGTGACTAATATAAGATCAATACACAAATATATGTATGTGGAAACACACAGAGAGAGTCCAAAATAACTGAGTTATACTGTAAACGCTTACAGGGATCCCTTTGATTATATGATCTTCAGAAAACCAGACAATAAAGGGGTAGCAACTAGCTAGGATACAACCAGACAGAAGACCAGGGTGTTTCAATGTCAGGGTGAACAAGGTGAGGTGGTTGCTGGGAGCTATCACTCAAGCATGTCATGAATAATATAGTCTAAAAATGAAGTAGTCAAGGCTGAGCAACCCACAGTTCATACCAAAGCCAACTCCAATCCATTCACTGGAACTCAGGGACATCAGCGTCTGCAATTGTCAAAAATGACACAGAGTTCAACAAGAATACAGGCTATAATAGACAAAAAATAAATCTAGATTTCAAAACTTACTAAATTTTCTCTATTTGTAAAAACAAGGACAACTGTTTGGTTCCGAGGTCAAGGGGAGCAGAGTATATCTTGGACAGTTTCAGCTCTCACTGGGTGAGCAGAAACGTAAGGCCACATAGCACAACAAAGCCACACAGTTAGACTCAAGAAACAAAGAACAGCCATTTATCCTTCAAAGGAAGGAATTCTTCATCAGTACCCAGAGGTCATGATCATTAAGGCCACCTCCAGTTCCAAATACAATCTGTAGTTGTGTTATGGTTGATACATTCTGTCAACTTGGGGAGTCCAGAGGTTTGGCTGAGTAATTCAGCAGGAAGCCAGGGTGCTTACTTTGTATACATCCTGAGCGTGTGGAAGTGGAGGCCATAGAGGTTATGTGAGAGGTACACACCCCCTGGGTGGGGATAGGCTGTTTACAATGTAGGGGAGAAAAGGAGGCTGCTTGCAGCCATTCCTCCCTTTTGCTGGTTGTTTTTGCTGTGCTCTGCTGCCATGAACAGTTTGCCCTCTGCCATGTGCCACTCTGCCTCTGAGCCAGCCAAGTATGGACTGAAACCTCCACAAACTGTAAGCTAAATAAACCTTTCCTTCCTTCATTTTAGGTGTTGGGTATTTTGTCTCAGCAACGAGAGAAAAGTAACCAAGACAAGTTGTCAAAACCCAGTTCAGAAAAGAAACGTAGGTATGTATTGTGGTAGCTCTGGAGTAAGCTTCTTCATTTGTTAGGTGCAGTGTCTCACACAAGTTAATTTGCCTATAAAATCTGTTTTTTACTCTCAATGTGGTTAGTGAAATGAAGATTAAGCAATAAATATAACTGGCACACAGTCATCCTTCCACTATTACTCTACCCATTATTGTTTCATAAATGTAGAAAATACCTGATTTTTAATATCTTTAATCATTTTCCCATTGATGAAACAAAATATCCAACATACACAACTGAAAGGAGGAGAGTTATCCAGCTCACAATTCCCAGTGAGCTTAGTCTTTGATTGGCTGGCTCAAAGCCGGAAATGGTAGAAAGGCGTGGGAACAGAGGCTGCTCATCTGGGGTAGCCAGGAAGCAGAGCGAGCAGACAGGAGCCAGCAACAGTTTATCCCCCCGGGCAGCCCCCAGGGACCCCCCTGGTCCTGCTGATTGCGGCAAGCGAGTTCAACGAGAGCAGCGCTCGCAGGAAAGCTGCAAAGGCAGGAACAAGCAAAGCTTTATCGAGCCGGCTGACAGACAGTCTCTAACCAGAAGCAGAGAAGATGTCTGCACCAACCTGGGTCTCATCTTTAGTTTAGTACATTTTAGGTTTTCACAGTAGTCATTACCTCATTTTAGGGAATCTTATAAGAATGTCACACAATTATCACAAAGTTTACTTCCCCCAGACGGTCAGACAGCTGAATTCCAAATGACCATTGCAGGTTAACTTTCAGTCCACTTCCCACTTTGTCCTGTTTATTATGTTCCCATTTGATGACTGTGCTCTGCTCTGAGATGACTAACCAAGGTGACTGGGGTAAACTATAGCTTAAGTGAACTTTAAGTGACTTCTCTTAATATGGAGTTAAAAACAGAAAACAGAGTCTGTCTTGCCCTATCGCTACCAGGTCCCAACTCCTAAGAAGCAAGTCAGTTAGAAACTCACCAGAGGACCAATCTGCAGCAAGTAGGGTTTCCCTGTGCCTAATCACCTGCCCCAGACCCCACCTCTGAATACATAGGACTTGTGGGGCACATTTGAGATCTAAACCACGCCTACTTCTACACTTCCCAACTCCACCCTTGGTGTCCTCCGTCTTTACACTTTTAATAATGATAGCAGCTAACTTATTGTGTTTACCACATGCCACTCGGTACACACACCTTGACAAACCCATTTAATCCCCACAGTTCTATAAGGCTGTAAACTCTTGTATCATTGTTTTCTACGTGTGGAGGCTGAGCCAAGAATTTAATAACTTACTCAGGATTACACAGTAAAGTGTCAAAGCCAAATGATTGGCTTCATGTTTTTAACCATCATGACATAACTGCCTGTCCTAGTTAGGGTTCTCTAGAGAAGCAGAAACAATATAAGTTACGTGTATAATTTATATACCAAAGGATTTATTAGGTAGACTTAGAGGATCCAAGGTGGAAGGATCGGAGCAGCCAGTCTGAAGGCTCGGAGGGGTAAGGGTCAAAATAGCCACCTGTGTGCTGCAGTGCTGAAGGACCCAGCAGCAGTTCAAAGCTGAAGGCCTGGAAGCTCACAGTAGTCACTAGTGCAAGTCAATGTCATTAATATTCAGAGAAATGTAAAACAAAATGTAGCGGATTAACTAATGGTTAATTTGTAACACCCCAGCTGAACTGATCGGTGTGGTGCTGGGTGTGCAAGGCCCATCTGAGGATTAATAACTCACAATAACTATCAAATATCAGCATAAATTTGGGAGTGATATGCCATATTTAAAACCATAGAAACTGTCCAATAAAACTGACTACAATAAAGAAAATGTTCTATAATTTGTACTATATAATTCAGTAGATACAGTAGCTATTAAACCATTAAAATGTAGTTAGTATCATTGAGGAACTGAATTTTAAATATAATTTTAATCACTTTGAATTTAAATAACCGTGTGAGGCTAGTTACGGACAATTGCATACTGTACAGTGATTACTTCTAGAACAGGGTTTCTCAACCTGAGTGCTATGGCCAGTAGCATGGCACAGCAGGAGCGGGGACGGTGTGCTGGATGGATGCTGTCCCCTGCACTGTGCGCTCTGAGCGTGCCTGGCTTCTCCCCTCCAGGCTGCTGGAGTAATCCATGTTAGTCCACTTTCCCATCAGTGAGGCACAACACAGCACCTACCACGTACTGGCGTGTCCGACTTCTCGGGGTCTCTGACAGCACAACTTGAAGGCGGAAAGGCTTAATCTGACTCACAGTTTCAGGACCCAGTCAACAGCTGACCGACCCCAGGCAGTGATACTATGGCGGGAGGGTGTGGCAGAGCAAGGGTAAGCACCGCTGCATTAAAAACATGTAAGTCTTGAAAAGCATCAAGGTCAAATATAATCAGTGGACTTGGCACAAATTAAAGATGTTTGTCAAATATTTAAAAATCATCAAATAAAAATAATATAATACTCTGAATTAGGAAGTATCTGGGTACAAATAGAATACCAATTTTTATGCAACCGAAGTGTGTGGATAATTTGGATTAAGTGAAAAAGAAAGGTTTATAACCATAAAAAGGAAGGTGTCCAAAGCTGCATGCATAAATAATAGCCTATCCTTTTGCTAAGAATGAAAGAAAGTAACTGAAAGTATGTTGAAACTGGGTGTGGTGGTGCGTACCTGTAATCCCAGTATTGTGGGAGGCTGAAGCAGGAGGATCACAGATTTGGTTCAGCCTGGGCAATTTAGAGACTTACCAAGACCCTGTCTCAAAAAAGGGCTGGGAATGTAGCTCAGTACACAGGTCTCTGACACTTGCTACACTTTGCTTACCGGCCACTGCCACTGTAGCTATTCCATCAGCTCAATGAATTCACAAAAAGTTATACATCTTTGGTACAATACTAAAAGTAAGACGGCCCTAGAACTTATAGCATAATTTTCACACATTAGAAGTGTGAACTTATTTGGCATACTTGTGAGGGGGCAGGGGTTTTATATTCCCAGATGAACCCCTGCTATATTTGCTCCACGATCATATTCATGGCTTTGAACATATTTTATGTCAGTATCGTTGAGTCCAGCTTGGACAATCTAGCAACAAGAGAGACCCTGTCTCAAAATAAAAACAAAAAGGGCTGGAGATGCAGCTCAGTGTGAAGGGCCCTGAGTTTAATCCTCAGTACTGCAGAAAAGAAAACAAATTCATAATAAACTCTTATCCTTTACTTTAAAAAACCCTTTGTATGTATTTTAGACAGGGCCAGCATAGAAAGCAAAGCCTGCTTACGCTTCAAGCCTGTGCCCCAGTGCCGCCGGCACAGTCCTTGCCTGGTTAAAGCAGCCCCTCCCTCCACCGAGCTTCTCAAGCTCTAGGTCCTGTGGTATCCAACTCTCCCATGTCACACATCTATTTGTGAGGTTTTTTCCCAATTCCCTTAATTCTTCAAAGACAGAATTCATCTCTCTTTTCCTATCAAAACTTAATAATGGAAAGACAAAAATTAGACAATAGCTTGTGAAAATATTGAATAGGAAAAGTAGGCAAGTTAGCCAAACACCGTGGTTACCTACTAAAATGTTTTCTGAATTCCGAAACTGTGAAGGATGGACAGTGAGAGCGCTCAGCAAATTATCTGTGGCTGAGATGCAGTAGTCAAAGTCTCCGAAGAGGAGACTGAATTCTGAGGGCAGAGTCTAAGTCCTGAGATCAGAGCTGAAGAATTGCTGGGGAACAGGTCCAGTGAACACTTTCAGGCTCTCAATTGAAGAGGTCCTGGGAGACTAAACACTCAGCAACGAGGTAAACCAGAAGTAGCCTTAATGAAAACTGCACCCCAGCCTTCATGAACTCAGCTGAGAGTCTGACCGTGTTAGGGTCCATTCTGCCTAGAAAAGGAACGTACAGGTTATCACCATCTAGAATCTCTGTAATATGTCACACAATGTTCAGTGTTCAATAAAAAATTACAGTTACGCCAAGAGAGTAGACTAAAGGACCCAAAAAGACAAGAGGGGAAGACAATGGAACCCACAAAAAACATAAATCATGGAGTTATTAGACAAAAATTTCAAGTAATTGTTTCACTGATTTAAGAAAAACTATTGAAACCAGGTGTGGTGGCACATAATCCCAGCACTTGGGAGGCTGAAGCAGAAGGATCTCTGGGAGTTCAAGGCCAGCCTGGGCTACAAAGTGAGCTCAAGGCCAGCCTGAACTGCACAGTGAGGCCCTGTCTCAAAAAGACTGAGAAAACAAAAGAAAAATTCTCCAGAGAATTAGGACCCACTGGTGCAGCTAAACCCACCCTGGGCACTGACACACATGCACAGCGACCCATGGCGGGTCAGCGCCCCTTTCTTGGATGGAGCCGCCGACTGGAACCGCCAACTGGAACAACCGGTGGGCATGATGGTGGTGGGCACTGGCACCGCGCTGGCGCTGTCCTCCCTCCGGTCCCTGCTGCTCTTTGCTGGGATGCAGATGTACAGCAGCTAGCTGGCCTCCACCGAGCGGCTCACCATCCAGGGCGGCCTGCTGGGCTCGGCCTCTTTATCTTCTCTCTCACCGCCTTCAATACCCTGGAGAACCCAGGCTTTGGCAAGGATTCCAAGCAAAGATCTTCCCTGAGATTCTCCTGTGCCTCCTGTCTTTGCATCTGGCCTCATCCACTGAGTCTGTGTAACCACCTGCTTCACCTGTTCCACGGTTGGTCTGTACTACATCAACCAGATCTCCCCTACTCTGTACCAGGCAGTGCTCCGGTCCTCACACCAGCCAAGGTCAGCGACAGGGGCAAGAAAAGGAACCAACAATGTCCAACATAGCTGACTTTTTGCATAAAAAAGAATCAGGACCCATTAAAAAGAAATAAGTGAGCTGGCTGTGGTGGCACAAGCCTGTAATTCCAGCACTCTGGGAGGGTGAGGCAGGAGGATGGCAAGTTGGAGCCCATCCTGGCCAATTTAGCAACTTAGCCCCTCTCAAAATAAGTAACAAAAAAGGGCTGGGGTGTAGCTCAGTGCAAAAGTCTTCTGCTCAATCCCCAGGATCCGGAAAAAATGGCAAGAGGGTGTGACTCCGTGGCGAAGCGCTTGAGAGAGTGAACAGATCCGAGAACTGAAATGAAGAACTGAAGGTAAGAAATCAGTGATAGCTTCAGCAGAAGGCAGGACATTACTGGACAGAGCGACAGAAACTAGCTAGACTAAGGATAACAGGAAAGAAGAGCTGGAGACATGAAACCGAGTGAAAAGTTTTTAACCTCCAGATTGCTGGAGTCTCAGAAAGAGGCGGGAGACAGAAAGCAGGCCAGGCAATACCCGGGAGGTAAACATCAGCAATTTCCAAAGCTCATCACATTCCAGAAGCTCCGTACACGCCACGTGGAGAAACAACCGAAAGAACCCCACATTAGGTACCTCCACAGCTAACCGACTGAAAACTAAAAGAGGAGAAAAACCTTAAAAACAGCTGGAAAGGAGGGAGCGGGTTATCTTCAAAAGAGCAACAGAGAGAGAAGACAGCTGACTTTTTAACAGAAATGGTATAATACAAAAAACAATGAAATTACATCTTTTAGGTCTTTACAGAAAAATTCCAAAATGCAATTAATAGAATTTTTAAATTATAAGAAAGCTATAGAAAATCTGAACATATAGCAAAAGAGAGAAAATATGAAACAGGTGAAGAGACAAGAATAGCATGAGAGGGCCTGACTAATATTTAACCAGGGTTTCAGATGGGACATAGATAGTACTGGAAGAGAAAATGTTTTACCAACATTTATTAGAGACAGCAGTGTGCAAGTTCAAGACACCGAAAGAGATCTCAAGAAGGAAAAACGTCCACCTCGGGCACCAGGCATTTTCTGTAATGTTTCGGCTACGAGCTCGCCTTCCCGTCCTCCCGTCTGGCACACTGGAGCCCTAACTCTGCAAATTGCATTTCTCAGACTCCCTTGCCAGCTGCCTTCCTCTCAGGCTCTGCCCAGGAAAGCCGCTAGAAGGGGTTAGGGCGGTAGCCAGGTAGCCCTTGCTCTACACCCAGTGGTTTTTGTGCGAGAGACAGTTTGTGCATTAAGTGCCGGAGACTTAAGGATTATTCATTACTGTAGCTTAAATCTATCTTATCTTGATAAAATACACATCAAAAAGTGACCTATTAAGAGTCCATATTTCCACTCCAAGGTATATATCCTAAAGAAATGTGTTTGTGTACACCAGAAATCATGTATAAAAATGTTTATCACACCATTAATCATCATATACAAAGACTGAAACCAATTCAAAAGTCCACCAACAGTGTATTGCTTGCATTATGTTACTTACACATTAACAAAATTACATGAACCGTTAAGATTAAACTACACCACAATATCATTGAATCTTCTTTTGGAAGGAGACAGTACTAGGGATTAACCTAAGGCCTTCACACTGATCTACATCCCTAGCCCTTTTTTATTTTTTAATTTAATATAGTTTCACTACTTTGCTAAGTTGCCCAGGTATGGCTCAAGCTTGCAATCCTCTTGCCTCAGCCTCCCAGAATGCTAAGGTTATGGGCATACACAACCATAACTAGTTAGAAAATTTTAATCTTATTTTTTCTGTGCTTCATTCTTGAAAATAGTTATATTCATAAATATACATACTATCAAAAACTGATGATATGAATAAAGTGTGAATGTGAAGGAAAGGATTTTTTTTCTATGAAGACTGGTCTTAAAGAAGTTTAATCAAAGCTGGGCATGGTCACAAATGCCTGGGACCCCAGCACTCTAGGAGACTGAGACAAAAGGATCACAAGTTCATGCCCAGACTGGGCAGTTTAGCGGCTTCACAAGATACTGTCTCAAAAAAAAAAAAAGGCTGGGATGTAGCTCACTGGGCCCTGGGTCAATCCCTAGTATCATCAAAAAAAAAAAAAAAAGTCTAGAGAAGACACAAATTTTTCAAGTTGGTTGTCTGACTGCAACTGTATCCATTCCAAAAATTAATAAGCATGTAATTATACATGTAATTATAAAAATGTCATGTGCACAGAAAACTAGACACATTTTTATACTTTCTATACCACTAAAAAACTATTTTATTTATATTTTATTTTACATATTTTGGCCATATATAACATATATACCATAGTTCATATGCGTAAGTAATAAAACTTCCTTTATTTTTATATTTTAATTGATTAAATCATTTTATGAAATCAGACAAGTTTAATAATTAAGAAAACAAAATGTCTGCTGATACCAGCGCACACCTGTCTTCAGAGGCACATGTGTACGTACAGCAAAGTACTAATCCATCATTGTAGTTTACCTGCCAGGGCGAACAAACACATGCATGAGAGTGGTGTGGCTTTGGTCTGTGTGCAGTGGGCGGAAGAGGTGGAGCCAACCCTGCACCACACTCTCCCTTACACAGCACGACACTGTTGCCTGCAAAGTCCGCACCAGGGCACCATTCAGGTGGGCCAGGAAAACTACTGCTAAAAATCACATAACAAGGTTCAAAGTTTCATTGTCCTGGGCTGCACACAGGCAGCAGTCTAGACAAGCCCACATGACATATACTCTACGTGCTGTAAACAGTTCTGTGTGGAGATCTCAAATTTTAAGAATTTCCAAACATTAGCAGCATCACAAGCACAACCATTCTGGCACTCTACATTCTCTGGGAGACAAGAAGACATTTTTTAGCCCTGGTTTCCAGGACACTGAAGCTTGGAGAGACAGAGGGTTAAAACCAGTCTAGAACCCAACACCAGCGTTTCACAACTGATGCCTTCCAGGAACACACTGCTGAATACAGCAAAAGCTCTCAGGTCTTAACAGAAAAAATACTCCAAATAAGGCTCTTTAAGGCTTCTGGCAAGGACATTTTATTTTCTGGTTAAGCCACAACTTACAGAAACGCCATAAAAACAAACATGTAAACAAGGTATCAGAACTTTGGTTCACCGAAACATCTCTCACCTACAACGTCTGAGGTACAGAGGCACCTTCCAAGGTGCAGGACAGCCTGGCTTTACTGCAGCCACTCCAGGGCTGCTCCTGGAGCCGGGGGTGACACAGGCTGACGAAGAGGCTGGGACCTGGGGCACGCTGGACCAGCCCAGGGTACTCCCTCCCACTCCAGACAAACGCTGACTCCTCCAAAACCCTGCCTGACAGGAGCAGAAAGGTGTCTGTCGTGCTGAACTTGAAGATGACTTGAGGTGTGGGGCCAGGAAAGGGAAGGGCAGGAAAGGACATCAGTCAACTTCTGTGGATCCACAAGGCCTCAAGAACTCCTGTCCTCGTTCATGGAACCACTTATTGGAGACTGTGAACAGAAAGCAAGTATGTTACAACCCCACTGGTCAGCTGAGCAGCAGAAATTCATGACTGCGCCGAGATGGACCTGCTGTGTGCTTTGGAAAACAGACTTGAAAGAGACAGGGGCTCAGGCTTCCAGATGCTCAGGAACTGTTGAGAAGACACACAACAGAAGAGGTAAGTGTTCAAAATCCCATGAGGGACATGATGCACATGTCCAAGCTGCCATACAGAGCCAAAGGGCATGGAGTCATGTTAGGGAGGAGGTGGCCTTGGACCTGGCCTATGAGGCTGGACACAAGGCATCTTGGCAAGAAGGCAGACACACGAAGACAAAGATGGCTGCCACACCAAGGGAGGCTGAGGAAAGGAGGACCAGAGTGAGGACGTCATCAAAGCAGGGACGACTCTGACTCAAGCAGCCTGATATTACTGGAAGACAAAAACGGAGGCAGAGGGGAGACTGCCAGCACTACGAGGGTCCAGCCTTACACCCCAGGCCCTATGGGCCCAGGTGATACAACTTACAGAGAAAAGCAGAGCTGGTGGGGTCACCTAAAGCTGAGTCCCAGACACCTGTGAAACAGGACACTGTTCCTGAACACGGGATCTCTCACAATGGATACAAAACTATCTTCATGCACTTCTGAAGTCACACAGATTTTAAAGTACACAAGTATTTAACACTGGACAAAATGCCTACAAGGTTTATAACAGCATATGCAGTTAAATAATAAATTTTAGCTGAAATTAATGTGAAGTGCTTATGTCATTGTATCACTTTAATGCCAAGCCATCTAGATTATACTCAAATTTTTTTCTTGTACAACTGCTCTCTCTACCAAATCAGCCACTACCTCATCTTCTTCCTCATTTGCTTAATTTTCTGTAAAGCCATCACTATTCACTCCCCAAACTCCAAGGGTTCTACGCTGGCTTGATTACTTCCTGTCACACCCTTGGTCCACCCTCTTGTGGCTCACCGTAGCCGCATAAAAGATGAAGTTCAAGCATCAGCCTCTGGAACCTGGTGCCACCTTCCAGGCTCACCTCTTGGTCTCTACAGACCTTCTCTACACAGACCTTCCCTTCCAAGTGACAAGGGCACTCAGCACCATGCCTACCATAGCCTGTGCCTCACCCTGCCTGCCTGGGAGAGCCCTGCCCTTCTCTGCTTGTAGCTCTGCCCTCTGCTCCCTCAGAATGCTTGCCAGGCCCTACTCCTCTGCACAGCCTCCCTCGATATACGCTGCTGTCCAGGGCTTCTTGAGCTCCCTGGGCACCACTGAGAGTTCCTACCCAGCTGTCTTGGCATGGAAGCGGCTGAGCAGACTGGACGATATATCAGTTAGCAGAAAAAACCCTTATAAGGGAGACAGTCATGGCAATGTCAAAACTTAGCAGCAGCTGTCTGCCAGCTCTAAGTCTAAAGCCAACCATCAAAGTCCAGGCTGAGACCAGCATGGCCAACATCACCTCCCAAGCCACTTACCCCACTTGCAGCCCACAAGCACAGGACAGGCTGCATGCCTTGTTCGGTAGTCACCTTCTCCGCTCCGCAAAAGGTTGTACCAGAACACAGCTGTGCCCTGGGAAGAAACTGCCTGTCAGAACACATCCTCAGAGAGCAGGCTCAGAGACCAGACCACGGGCACCAAGGAACCCTGCCCTAAGCAGAAAAATTCTCACTTTCCTGTGTACAGGAAATGGCTGTGGGACTACTCACAGAGGAGCTTCCTGGAAAGTACTTCCTTTCATGGTTACTGGAAAGTTTAGATGTCTACCCACCCCTGGAGGGACTTCCCTCCCCGTTCCTACCCAGGTAGAAGCTGGAACACAAACCCACAGTGCATGTAGGAAAGACTCACATCACAGTGACAGTCAAGGAAATGGGACCGAGGGACACGGACAGGATCTGAGCCCTGTTCTGGTATCTGACTCAGAACTTACCTTTTTGGGCCAAAGTGCAGCTCCCAGGTCAGGGAAGACGGTGGCTCCACCAGCTTCTACGTCACTCATCTGGGAATATACAAGGCATAGAGCTTGGCCCCTCTGCCCAAGGGTCTCAGACCAACCGAGCCCCGAAGGCTGTGACAAGGTGTGCAGATGGTCATCCTTGGAGCAGGAGCATCCTCGGATCCTCTGCTCCGTGGCCAGCCCCTCAGCCAAGAAAGGCCCTTCTCACACCCAGCCAGGTCTGAATGGCCCGGCCGGACAGTTTCCATGCTGTGCACTTTCAGAGCTGAGGCCCACAGGAGACGCACACGGAACAGAATAGCCTGAGCCACTGCTCAGGAAAGGCACGCCCGGCCCCAGCCCTGGGGTCCCTTTCCAGGCTGGACCTCATCTCAGCCACTGTGCCTGGCAAACCCCAACCAGGAGCTTCTTGGTGCTTCTAATGTCAGGTACCCTTTCTCCCCACCCCCAAGAGAGCTGTTTTTCTGCCTCTAGCAGCTCACTGCTCTCATCAAACCCTCACTTCTAAAGTGGCCATACTCTCACATTGTTATACAGATTTAATGCTGTACAGGCTCAATGTTATACAGATATAATGCCAATGAAACTACCTTTAGCATACCTCACGGAACTAGAGAAAACATTCTTAAAATTTATTTGGAAACAGAAGAGACCTAGAATAGCAAAAACAACTCTGGGCAACAAAGGCAAGGCAGGAGGCATCACAATCCCTGATTTGAAATTATACCACCGAGCTACTGTGAAAAAGTTAGCATGGTAGTGGCAAAAAAAACAGACCTGAGAATCAGTGGAACAGATCAGAAGAGGCAGAAACTACTCCAGACACACTTAGCCACCTTCTCTTTGATAAAGAGCCAAGCACCTTCACTGGAAGACAGCCTCTTTAATAAGTGGTTCCGGAAAGACTGGCTTCCCACATGTTGAAAACTAAACTAGACCCATGTCTATCACCAGGCACTAAACTAAAGTCAAAATGGATCAGAGACCTAAATATTGAAACAGCACCACCAAATCTATTGGAAGAAAAAGTAGGTAGAACTCTTGAAGACACAGGTGTAGGCAAAGACTTTGTGAACAAAACCCTGATCACATGGGAAATACTACAAAGAATCAACACCTGGGATCTCACCTTATTAAAAAGCTTTTGCACAGCAAAAGAAACCCCCGAAAGAGTAAAGGGAGAAGCCACAAAGTGGGAAAAACTTTTGCCAGCTGTTATTCAGATAAAGAACTAATATCTAGAATATATAAAGAAACTCAAAAATATCTGATTCCCTCAAATTTAAAGACTCAATCCAAAAATGGACATCTGAGAGGAATACACATTTCTCAGATGAAGAAGTACAAATGACAAATAAATATGTGAAAAAGATGTTCAACATCACTGGCCATTTGAGAGACGCAAATTAAAACATCGCTAAAAGATTCCATCTCACTCCAGAAAGAGTAGCTAGGGCTGGGGATATAGCTATATAGTGGCACAAGCACCTGCCAGAAAGAATGGCTGTTCTCAAGAAATCAACCAATAACAAACGCTGGAGAGGCTGTGGGGAAAAGGAACCCCTCTCCACCATCGGTGGGAGTGTAGACTGGTGCAACCATTGTGGAAATCAGTGTGGAGATTCCTCAAAAAACTATGATTGGAGTCCCCATCTGACCCAGCTATTCCCCTTCTGGGTATCTTCCTGAAATAATTAAAAGCATTATACCACAGTGATACATGCACACCTACGTTTATAGCAGCCCAATTTGTAATAGTTAAATCATGGAAACAGCCCAAATGCCCATCAAGGAATGGATAAAGATGTGGGATTTTTATACAGTGGAGTACTACTTGCCACAAAGAAGGATGCCCTTGAGACACCTCTAGGTAAATGGATGCACCTTGAGACGACACTAAGTGAAATAAATCAGACACCCATGCAAATGTCACATTATCTCACCAGTATGAGAAACTGAAAAGTATAAATAAGAGCCAAAGTACATAATAGACACTGTGAGATGGGAAGAAACGGTCCAAATGGGAAGGAAAACCGGGGTAAAGGGGAGAGAAACAAGAGAAGAAGGGAAATGGAAACAACGCTTTGCAAATAAGCAGGGGAAGAGGAGGGGGAGGGGGAGGAGGGGAATGGGAAAAGGAATCAAGACACACCATGTACAGATACATCATATGTGAGTACAAATTCCCTAGGATGAACATGATCATTATGTATCTCTAAATGTACCGATAACATTAAGTTTTTTAAAAACCCTCACTTCCCAGAAAAGCCACCCTCTGGGTGGGCAAGGGTCTCAGAGGGGTTTCCCTACTCCCTCCCACAACGAAGCTTAAAAGGAAAACACGAACTTCTATTTCAGGTTCTCAACAGCCTCAGCGATGTCTCTGTGGAGCAGGCTCTCCCAGCAGGGGGAAAGGAAACTGCTCCATGGGAAGGGGGAAGGCAACAGCCTTTGCAGAGAGTGCAGACAGAGGGCAAGAGGCAGGCACCGGCCTCTGGGGAAACTGAGGCAGCTTTTACCTAGTAGCGCCTCGTGGCTGCCTCTTCATGCTGCTGCCAAGAAGTCACCCCGAGAGCCCAGGGTAGTGCTGGGCCCGTCAAGAAGGTGGCGGAATGCACTACAGCATGGATGAACCTTGACAAGGTGGTGCTAAGGGAAATAAGCCAGTCACAAGAAGAGAAATACTCTATGACTCTGTGTGCACGAGGCTCTGCGGTGTGAGCAGCCGGAACCACAGAGGCAGAATGGGGAGCGATGGCTGGGGAGGGGAGTCTGGAGGTACCGCTTAACAGGAATAGAGTTCCAGTTTCCCAAGACAAGTACAGTGATGGTGACGATGGGAGAGATGGCTACATTAATATTACAAATATATGTAATGCTGCTGAGCTACACTTTAAAATGGTTAAGGTGGTACATGTTATGTTATACGTATTTTACAACACATTTAAAAAGCTGAAAACAAAAGCAGCCAGGGACGGTCTTGGTGGGAGGATGAATGGAAGGCTACCCAGGCAGCAACATGCACTGGCTCGCTCTGCTCTGCCAACAGGTGCTGAGGTACAGGAGCACCACTCACTAGCAGCGGCTGTGGCCCTCAGCCTGGCGGGGTGGGAATGAGAGCCCTCAGACCCACGGTCCCCTTAGAGCCCGAGAGCCGCACGCAGCATACTCACGTAGTTTAAGAATGTGGCCACACGATTCCCAGTCCCTAAACGCTTGAAAGCATCTCGCTCATGACTCTATAAAATTGAGAGGGAACAGATGGGCCTGGACCCAATACTTACATAGTTAAGAAACGTCGCTAACCTATTCCCCTCCGTTTTGAGGCCGCTGTCAAAAGGTCGCTGCAATAGACAACAACTTTCACCCAAGTTTGCAACCACCTTGCCCACCACCCAGAGGACTGGGGCCCACAGGGTCGGGGGAAGCGAGTCAGCATGTGCTGCACAAGGCAGCCTGCAGCTCGGACCACGGCTACACAGGAAACTCTGCCTATGGCCTGGGGAAAGGGAAGGAGTACAGGAAAAATTTTCACAAAGACCTGGTGAAGGCCTTTGCTTTAGGATCTGGGCAGAGTACCGGTGTCAGGGCAGGGGAAATAGCCAAGTTCCACCGGGCTGCCCAGGGCCTGCAGTCCAGATGTGGGCTTCACCAGTAACAAATGGTTTCCCTGGTGAGGCAGGAGGTCAGGGTGGAGCGACGCAGAGGCGGACATGCTCCCAGGAGCCCCAGCCTTCTCTAGGCACTCAGCAAGGGCCCCTGGGTTATGCTTGAGATTGGGCCTTACCCTGGAGAAGTCAAAGTGCGGCTCGTACTGTCCTCCCATTCCGTAATTTGCGACCTGGAGAGAAGCAACAGCACGGACCTTGTCAGCAGCAGGAAGGGCCCCATGGCACCCATCTTCCTGAGGGCGCTGTCTCCCGCGTCCTGGAGACAAGCACAGCCAGCAGCAGCCTCTCTGCGGTGGAGGTGACCACACCACCCGCACAGGCGGCACAAGGGCAGCCGCACGTCCGCAGCCCGGTCACTGAGGAAGGTGGCAGCACACACGTGCTCTCCAAGAACAAGACAAGCGACTGCCCTCAGACAGCAGCAGCAGCGGAGGAAGCCATCTCCCCTCCTTTGTCCTCCCCTTTTCTTTCTTCATTGTTTTGAGACAGTCTCGCTATGCAGCACAGGCTGGCCTGGAACTCACAGTCCTGCCTCGGCCTCCCCAGTGCTGGACTACAGGTACACACCACCAAGCTCTGCTAAGGGAGCCCTTCTCGGGACAAGCCCTGGCCTAAGCCCTGCTTGGGAGACAGGAAGAAGGTGGTCCTGAGGCAAACTCACAGGAACTGCATGACTCAGGTTTTTTGTTTTTGTTTCTCGAGGCAGGGTCTTGGTATATTGCCCAGGCTAGACTTGAACTCATAGGTTCAAGAGATGGTTCTGCCTCAACCTACTAAGGTTGTAATGGAACTACAAGCAGATATCACTGCACCAGGATTGAAACTGTTCTTTTTAAATACTACTTTTGTACCTACTCAGTATTTGGCACTGCTCCTGCCACTGTCTCCCAGCATTTGTTTATAGTCAGGCTGAGTGGGGCAAGTATATCCCACCCTCCTCTCCTGCAGGGTCCACTTCATGGAGTACTTCTGCATCCAAGAAAAACAGCAGAGAAAGGGCAGCCAGTGTCTGGGCGGCCAAGAACTGCTACACTGCCTCACCACCCCAGCCTGAGCCTAGATCTACAGTAAGTAGCGGCTTTGGCAACCACCACATTGTCGATAATCGGGCTGGAAATTGTAAATGCCTTTGAGAAAGCTTGCAGCACAACTTCCTGTTCTAAATCACAATGGTTACTTGGTTACAGCAGATACAATGAGAGATGAGGTTTAAGAGAGAAAGCAGGACAGGACACAGAATGTGATGAGCCAAGTGGCATCACCCATGTACCAGGAAGAGCTGGATACAGTGTCTTGCCAAAACCCTAAAATCCTTAGGGGCTCAGCTACCGGTTCTCAGAAAGTTGGTGTCTTTCTGTATGTCCTTTGTGGCAATCCCAATAGCCAGGCAAGACATGCTAAAAGCTGGCAATAATGGATGCCTTTAATTACAGAAGGAAAAGGGCCAGCGAGTCTATAAGACAGGAAATCCTCTTGTTGCACAAACATTTGCCAAATATGAGGAAATGCAAAGTTGGATGTTATCATCCTCAGCCTCTACAAAAATCAAAATTTTAAGATGAAGAACCAGTGGATGAAAACATGCTGTTGTCTCTGCTGTGTCAGCCGTCGAGATTCCTGCACTGAAAGCATGTGAGTTCCTGCCAACAGGACAAACAGGCGGGGCAGCAGGTGGCTGCCAGGCTGGGGGACAACGTAAGAAAGGAAATGCCAGACAGGGCAGATCACAAAGTCCTATCAGAATTGCTCTCATAAAGACATCTGCTCTAGTCCAGAACTTGAAGAAAACTTTAGGAGTGACCATGCCTAGTGTACCACAGCACTTAAGAGAGTTCAATTGCTGCTTGTGGCCAGGGCTTCAAAGGGCAGCTGCACTTACTCTTGCTGGGGAGGGTGCTCACACTTTCAGATCCCTGGCAGCGAAAGAAGCTGTGCTGCTATAGCTGGCTCACCTTTCAACAGTTTGATTATGACACTGAATTCACCGTACCTACCTACTCTTCTTAACAATGTCCCCAAATAAGTACCAAAGCCATGGGACCTGGTCTCACAGCAATCAGATTCATCACCCAGGCACATCCAAACCCCCAGACTGATATCTTTAACAACAAACAACTGTATGTCAAAGCTGATTCCCATGAGGAGATATTTGTTTCAGTCTTTATACTTGTGTTGCTACAGGATAGTCAGTCATTTGAAAGACATGGGTATTCATGATGCTGAGGTGGAGTAAAGGCAAAAAAATACAAGAGTTAGAAATCACTTTTCTGAGCTGGGCATGGTGGTGCACACCTATAATCCCAGCACCCAGGAGGCTGAGGCAGGAGGATCGCTACAAGTTTCACTACAAAGTGAGTTCAAGGCCAGCCTGAACTGTATAGTGAAACCCTGTCTCAAAAAGAGAAAGAAAGAAAGAAAGAAAGAAAGAAAGAAAGAAAGAAAGAAAGAAAGAAAGGAAGGAAGGAAGGAAGGAAGGAAGGAAGGAAGGAAGGAAAGAAAGAAAGAAAGAAAGAAAGGAAGGAAGGAAGGAAAGAAAGAAAGAAAGAAAGAAAGAAAGAAAGAAAGAAAGAAAGAAAGAAAGAAAGAAAGAAAAAGAAAGTAAGTCACTTTCCTTGTGAGGTTGAGACATCTTTGGGCCAGAAGTCTTATATCTTAGAGAACTATGGAAGCGCAGCATCTCCTCTGTCAGACAGGCCTTCAGCCAATTCACAAGAAAGCCTCAACTGCCCTTCTTCCCAGCGGTGTGCAGCAGACATCAGCTACAGCTGGGAGAGTGCTGACAGGCAACATGAGGGCTCCCTTCCACAAGCCTGCCACACTCCCAAAGAGACCCGGCATGAGGGCTGTTGCTGGTGCCCAGGCATTTATCACACTGCAAGCAGGCCCTGCGGGGCAAGGAGTCAGGAACAGCTGCTGAGACTCCGGGTCCCCTTCCCCAGAGCAAAATCTTCAAGACACTACTGGCTGGCGAAGGAAAAGCCGAGGCCATTCCCAGAGGAAAATGCAAACAAAGTAGGGTCTCAGCCACCTGGCAGTGATGCACAAGATCTTCTCAAAGAGCCACAACCGCGAGAGCCCCTCCCCAGAGAATTCATGCTTTCAGACCCCAGTTCGTGGAGAGGCCCGACAGGAGGAAGCCCAGGTGGTAGCAGAGAAGCCAGTCTGAGGCTGAGGGGAGACAGGGGCACAGGCAGCTGAGAAATCAGCCAGGAAGGCGAGTGGGACGGGTCCTGTCTATCCATCTCCACACTCAAGGTGTGCGACCGCCAGCCAGCCAGCTGATGTCCCAGGCTGGGGCCACAAAAGTCCTCAGCGCGGGCTTTGGCCTGGAAGAAGCAGCAGCTGGTGCAAAAAAATTGATTTCAAAAAATGTGGAAAAAAAAATGGCTCCAGGAAGGCGTGATTCAAGACAATGCCAACAGAGGTGACAGGGCGGCAAGGCGAGTGAGAGATGAAGCAGAAGTCCTCCAGAGATGCAGAATGTGTCCAAGATCAGAGGACACTAAGCTAAGCTGAGCTAAACAACTATTTAAAGTGTTCATAATACTGTTTTCAAGGTAACCAGCATGTTTCTGAACTCTGGCAGGCTTCACACAAATCTGTAGCAACAGCCTTCAAAATTGATTTCCTGCTCGTAGATGCAGCTACCTAAAGAAAAAGAATGAGTGCTGGTTTGCTTGGATGTGTGCAGACGAAAGGTCAGTCACTCTTTTCCAAATCACTGTTAGTCAGTACCCTAAGGAAAGCTACAGCTGTCCAGACCCAAATGCCAAGTCTAAAGGTGACAGCTGCTATCTTAAATATATAGAAACTCTGCCCTGGGAGATCCAGAGGACTCTAGAAAGATGCCCGTGAAACTTCTCTGATGGTGTCTCAGGACATCAATTTTACAGGAGAACCCAGAAGCCCTGATGTTCAGGAGCGTGCACAGCCAGCACGGGGACACTCAGTGACAGAGCCCCCTGACAGCCTCCCCTCATCACAGCACTGCCACGCTTCCCCACCATCACCTCTGAAACAAAAGCAGGAAGCCAGGGCCCCCACAGGGCACTCGGACAAGAGCACCTGCCTCCACCAGACAGTCACTCCGGGCCTCTTGTCCTCCTAGCAACGGGACACTTCACTGCATCTCAGGCGCATTTGACTATAACACAGAACCATAACCTCTGGAGGGACTTTTAGCCCTGTTGGAGACATTCCTGGAACAATTCAGCATTTGAGCTTCTGAAATCAAAAGATATGAATGAGCCTGCCAGGCCGCCATTGGCTGTAGCTCCTAACATACTTGGGCACACGTAGATGCTTGACTGATGCGTAGAGCACTGAACTGTCGAACATGGCAGGCATGATTACTCTGGGTTCCCCAGGACGGAACCATCCCACATCCACAGCACTGTGCAGTTGTACAGTTATTAGCCAGCCTTCCCTGCTGGGGGCCCACCAGACAGATACATCCCCTCCCCGACTCCTACAGTTCCAGGAACAGCCATACCTGCAATAATTCTGCAGTCTCTACTGTTAACCCTGTGATGTGCTGCATTCGACGATTTACTCGGGCCACAACAGGGTCGTCGTCTTCCTCCAGCCAGGAGCTGGAACGGAAGAAGAGGGCAAGACAACAGGGAGGGCAGGCTTAGCCAGGCCCTGTCCTCTCCTCCCAACGTCAGGCCAGGATGAATGCGTACGGGTGAGCGCTACAAGAAGACCAGGAGCACCCCCCACAAAGCCTGCCACCCTCCCTGAGGACTCCAGCAGGCACGCCACCAGCACCACCTCTGCTTACCTTTTGGAAACTCTGTAGCTGGCGACAGTGAGGACACCTGTCTTGGGATCACGTACAGTGGCTCGTGCCAGCTGGAAGTCAGGAAGAAAAGGCAGACTTACCCTTCCAGCCTCGTGTGTTTCCCACATGGCACTAGGAGCAGATCTGCTGGCCACAGTAGTGGGGTAAGCAGCTTTGCATGTCAGGGCTCGAGCCAAAACCCTATCATCCATTTTTTATATGAAAATTAAACAATTTCATAACAAAATACTAAGCGAACAAGAATAGTTAATACACAGGGTATCGTTTTCATCAAAGTAGTTACTCAGAGAACAAGACATAGACAACAGAAGATTCTCTCTTACAAGGAAGAAACAGATAATAGCACAAAACTTTCTTTTCAGTAAACTGCGGGAACTAGCAGTACAGATGAACGAATCCATCCTGAGGTCAGACTGTAGCGGGAGTTGGAGGCTGCTGTATTCCCTCTCTGGCCACTCGCCCCAGGTGGCATTCTCACCAGGTCTGCGCTGTCTGCACAGTTGTGCCCACATCTCTTCTTTAACCATCCATGCATCTTCCTGAACAGCGCCCCTCCTTGCTGTCCCACACACCACTGAGGCTGGCTGCGCCCACCAGGTGCCTGTCACCATTCCCGAGCCTCCACTTCTGGGCTTCTCTTGATTAGGTCAAGCTATACCACCCTCCTGAACCGCTGTGGCCTCCTCCAACCCATCCACACACTCTCCTGCCGCGCCACCTCTTGCTGGGGGCCCGCTGCTGCACAGCTCTCTCCTCCTTGGGAGCCTCACACATCAGATGACAAAAGCACAGAAGAATTCTCCAAGTGAACTACCACCCAGAAGCCATCCACCACACATGCACACTCTTACACGCACACGCTTGCACACACACCCCTCATCACCTTATCTCCCCAGTCTCCGAAAAAGGGGGTGACCTACTGCCTAAAGCCAGTACCCAAGGACTGTCCTAGTGGTCTCCCATGGGCGGCCACAGGCCTGCATACGCCCACCTAAATAGCACTTCCCCTTGATTTCCATAAAGATTTGAGAAGTGCCCACCATGGACCTGGCACTATGCTGGGTGACTCTCATCTAACTCAGTCAAGTGGGAGGGCAGAAAACCAGCCAGGTAACAGTAGCACCGCATCAGTGAGC
The DNA here is from genome assembly GCA_004027595.1 of Dinomys branickii. NCBI lineage: Eukaryota > Metazoa > Chordata > Mammalia > Rodentia > Dinomyidae > Dinomys > Dinomys branickii. The sequence goes on from PVLD010017256.1 coordinate 27,654, forward strand.
TGCGTGTCCTGGAGAAACAGCCAAATGTTTTCCTAGAGGAAGGGGTCACCTAGCTGAGATCTGAAAGGTAAACAAGAGTTAGCCCAGTAGGGGACATGACAGAAACAGGGCGGGAGCAGCGACGCAAAGCCTGGCGTATGGCACTGCCTGTGGGGCAGAGGTCAGCAGGGCAGCGCTATGAGAACAGCCCGAAGACACAGCAGGGCCGGGGCTCCTGCAACCTCACGGCGATGGAAATGGGGCAGACTTTATGGGGGATGAGGAGATTGCAACTCAATGTGAGAAGGGTCACTGTAGAAACCTCGTACAGAGCGGACTCTGGAGGGGCTGGGGTGGGAGAGCAAAGCTAGAGAAGAGGCCGACCGGAGGGCGGGGCAGGGCTCGGTAGCCTGGGCCGGGAGGGGCCGGGGAACGGCGGGGAGCGAGGTCGGGAGTCTTGCTGGTGGTGAAACTGGCCCACTTGGACACCGCGCTGCTACAGGACACTCTAATGAGACGGCCAACAGCCCCAGGACAGATGGCCTGGTCTGGGGGCCCTTCCTGAGCTCAGCGGAATACAGCTCCTCCCTGATGATGGTGGCTGCCACAGAAGGACCCCACCTAAATAGCTGAGCCTAAGCACTGGCCTGGTGCCCACAGAAAAGGCTCCGGGCAGCAGCACTCTGCTCTTGGGGACGGTCAGAGCTATTCTGAAAGCGGCCTCGGGACCCATAGGCGACTGCCAGACATTCCCCACAGGCCAAGTTAAGCCCATTGGCCTCACTTCAAAGCCAGAATAGCATCTGTCCCTCATGGCCTCCGGAAAGGGGAGGTCAGCTGATGACAGTCAGCATGTTTGGCTCTTCCCATGGCTTCTGTTCAAAGACAAGTTTTCCCAAAGCTCACCCTGTCACACATGCACACGTGCACACGCACACAGACACACGCCACACACACAAAGGTTCTCAGTGCCTGGGACTGAGTGACAACAGGTAAGAACACCTCAGGAGATTTCAGTATGATAGCGCCTCTCTCACCTAGAAAACCAGAAAAGTTGTTTTCTTCCCTGGAGAACTCTGGAGCCCAGCCAGAATATGGAAAGAGGGTCACCATTCCCCACACTCCTGAGCTATGTCAGTGATGCCAGCAATCAACCCTAAGAGACTCAGACCTAAGCCAAGGTTGTTTCAAAGGTGAGGTCCAGCAGTCAGAACAGGAACCACCTTGGGTCTCTCCAGGAGTGCTAGGCCTCCTGGCCACTACAGTCTATCAGGATAAGAGCAATAAAGAGTCCAGCTAAGCCAGGCGTGGTGGGGCACGCCTGTAATCCCAGCACTGGGAGACCAAGGCAGGAGGACTGCAAATTCAAGCTCTGCCTGAAGAAGTTAGTGAGACTCTGTCTGAAATAAAAAATAATAATTGAAAGGAGGGATTGAAGATATAGCAAATGACAGCAAATCTTCTATGAACAGAAAAAAGAATACTTGTATAAATAAAACCAACAGCCAAGTGCATACTTAGCAGGAAAACACTGGAAGAATGTCCAAGAAACTCAGAAATAAGATAAAAATGCCTATTGTGATAATGTTTTAGAAGTTTGGGGCAGTTTAGTAAGACAATAAGCACAAAGGAACTGCAGGTATGAGGAAAGAGAAAATAAAATTTCCCTTATTTACAGATGATAATACTATCTGGGCAACCCAGGAAAATCAGCAAAACACCACAAATGGACAAAAGTAAGTTCAACCTCTCCTGTGACCCAGCCTGCTTCATACATGCAACAGTTAATACATGTTAGCACTTAAGACAGGTCAGCCACACTTAATAACTCAGTAAAAATCAGCTATTACTGAGATATATTTTAAAATCAATAGCTTGGCTATGGACAATAAACTAAGCACTTTAAATACGAAAAAACAAAGTAAAGTTACAGTAATGAAAATAAACTACCTGCGGATATTCTTAACAAGAAATGTGCAAGACCCATAAGGAAAAAAATGAAAGAAATGAATAAATAAGAGGCCTGGGCTGCTCCGGGGTGAGCAGACTCACCGCTGTACAGACACGTTCTCCTCTGAGCCAGCCACGACATCTGCAGTCCTGAGGACAGTGGCACAGGACCCAGTCTCAAGGCACACTGCGGCCTCTGTCTGAGAACTCCTCCCACACCAGTCCCCAGCCAGGCGAACGGACGCTCCTCACCGGGGGCCTGCCCTGCTGCCCTCTCAGTCCGCAGCCACCGCACCTGGCTGTCCACATCACTTCCCTCGCTCTCCTTCCCTGCCAGACCACAAGGCCATGAGGTCAGGCAGAGGCTGCTGTGTCTCAGTAGCCCTGCAGTGTACTCGTGCCAGACAGGCGTAGAGACTGTGTCAGCAAAGAAGCGTCCCACAGTGCGGGAGAAGAGACAAGGACCTGCCCTGCAGAGCCTGTGGGGGACCTGCTGAGACACCCACCTTGGGCTTTGCGATCTCCTTGATCCTCTCGATCTCCTCGTCCGACATGACATCGTAGTACCTGACAATGTGCGGGCTGTCCCACTCATCCTCTTCTTTGAAAGGGGCAATAAGCAGCTCCGGTGCCCTGTTGCCATCATGGTACCTACAGAAAAGCCTCTTCTGCCTCCGGGGTGTCTAAGGAGCACAGAATAGCACACCCTGAGCTGAGTGGATCACGACCCTCAGTCCCAGCCCGGCCATCTGCAGGCGCTGGTCTCTCCCCCTGGCCAGCAGGTGCTGCTGCCCACACTGCCACGGGAGAAAACGAAAACCCCTCAGCTCGACTGGCATGAAGGCTCCACCCCACAACCATGCAGTGTTTCTTCTCCCTCAGGATCACTTCAGGCCCACAATTCCCAGCGCACGGGGTATTCCAGATCCTTCCACAGAGACACAAGTAGGTCTGAAGGGAACCGGGGAGACGCCTCTCCACCGAGGACCCGTGGGAGCCAGGTGAGACGGCATGGGAAGCACAAGAGCCTGCCTCACCGCCAGGCCTGTGAGGAGATGCTGGGATCTCGGGCTCTCAAAATCCTGCAAGCCCCACACCAAGTCCAGGCAGGGCTGCATCTTCCCCACACTGGCTTTCCTCCCACCTGCCCAAGGGGCTGAAACTCTACCTGGGGCACTGGGGAAGTCGCCTCCTACTCTATATCTCAGCCTTAGCAATGTTCTGTCACTGTAACTTTACAGTGTTACCCCAGCAACTGCAGGAGACGCTAAGAGAGGCACCCACAGACAGACGACTCTGCCCCCCCCCAGCCCAGGAACCCGGCCGCCTCACCAGCTTGATGCCCTCCCCGCGGCAGAGGCTCTCGTACACCTCTCTCTCAGGCAGGTAATCCACCGGCCTCTCATAGACGCCTTCCTGAGCTGCGAGCGCCGCTTCTGTCTGATTTGACAACGGTTTTCCTCTCTCTTCCTCCAGCAACCGCTCAAAATACCGCAGATTCCCTCCAGCTCGCTCGTGGCTCGGGTCTAGCAATAGCAAAGAACAAGAAGGAAAAGGAAACCGCAAACATCTGTTAGGTCATTTAGAGAAATTATTCTGTAATTGGTTACCCTCCCAGCAGCCCGCTTGCATGAGACATTCTGCCGTGTGCAGCACCTCGCCAGGGTGTGCTGCCAGGGCTGAAAGGCCCTCGGAGGCTCTCTCTGCCTCGGTCACAGATGCGATGGGAACATCATCAAAGCCGGGGACACTTAGCAGCCACCTGGGGGACTTCCTTCTCAGGCACCCCTAGAGGGCCCCAAGGCTCCAGGTTCAGAGAAGCAGTGCTGAGTCTTGTGTGCTCCTCACAGCTGGTTATGTGCCACCCGCAGCCATTCCCTGGAGTACAGCTACCACTGGGGACCATGCCACACGCTGGTCACAGCTACAAGGTGAGCTGAAACGCTGACTGTCACAGCTCTATTGTGTGGCCATTCCAGCATTCTAAGAAGCAGGTGCAGCAGGATTTCAGTCCCACTCCTCGGAGAAGTGACTCAAACTGATGTTACAGAGAACAGGAATTCAGGTCTCCTGACTCCCTGTCCAGGGCTCTTACTAACTTACCTGATGGAATTTAAAAAGCCCTTGCACTGGTTGTGGGCAACCTGACATCAGACCCGGGGCCCCGTGGAACACAGCAGCATAAGAAAGTCTCTGCTGGTGATGACAGACTCATACTTTAGTAAGAGGTTTTCACTGTTTCCGTTTACAACAGATGGGCTGTAAAAGCACAGTGCTTCTGGGCTCCTTCAGGCAGGTCCTGCTGTTAGACCTCAGGCCACTAACATAATAGCTGGGTCACTGGCATCTCGGCCACCCTGAAGTACAGCTTGCCTCTCAAGCTGCTCCCAGTACAAGAAGGCTCCACTTATGTAGTCCTGGATGCACCACTGCACGAAGTCCTTAGTAAGAAAGGAGCACGTAGGACCACGCGAGGCTCGGGTAGGTACCACGGGTCTGGGTATACCCATCAGCAACTGGGCAAGAGCTTACACCAGGACTGGGTGGCAAGGAGGTAGCTGGCAGTTGGTTTGGATCTGAAGTCATTAACACATTAGTTAGAGGCCAGGTGAGGAAAAACTGACTCAGCCCAGGGGCAGGATCAAGCAGTGTAACCAGAAGGCTCCAGATCTTTGCTGGTCCCCCATTCTCATCTTACTTTCCTAATCCCTTACCAAGGGACAGCAGGCGGCGGGTGAGCTCCAGGGCACGGTGCAGGTCACCCAACTGGAAGACAGCGTAGCTAAGGTAGTCCAGCACCTCGGACTTCGTGACAGTGGCCTCCTCCCCGGCATCAAGCTGCTTGAGCACCTGTTCCATCCACAGCACCGTATGATAATAGTCTCCTTCGTTGTAGGCTGAGCGGCCCATCCCAAAGCAGTCATCCACACTCAGCATTGCCTGGTACTTGGTGCCTGCAGCAGAAGCCAAGAGTCAGGCTCCAAAGAGCCGGGGCAAAAGTCCAGCCACTGGGAGGCGTTATCCAACCAGAACCCTGCCAGCGCCTTAGACCACACACCCTGAAATGCCACTGACGCAGTGAGCAGACAGGACTAAGGTTCAGAGCCAGTCCCTAGCTTTAGACTCGCCTTTTCCCAAGTGGGAAAGGCCTTGTCACGGGTAGCTAGCGAAGTCCACCAAGCAGTCGTACTGAGGACAGTGTAAGAGAGATGTGTAGCTGGCAGCTGACCATGAGTCCAGAGAACGTACAAAAAAAAACAGAACATAGGGGGCACCAAAAGCCAGAGGTGAGAATCACTGCTTGCAGGAAGGTCTGAGGAAAGAGTAGACAGCGGGCAGAGGCTGGCGCCCCAGGCAGCACCTACACAACAGCACTAGTAACACCAGGAAGATGCGAAGAGGTAGAGGAAATAGAGGGAGCAGGAGTGGAACAACCGAGGCCGAGGCAGCCAAAAGCCAAGGCTGTGAGGCAGTGGGAGCCTCGGCGAGCACCAGGCCTTACGAACATGGATCGCTTGCTGTGGCAAGCAGCAGGGACTAGGACAGGCTCCAGACAGAAAGGACTGTGTGTGTGTGTGTGTGCGCGTGTGTGTGTGTGTGTGTGTGTGCTCCTCAGAGTCTCAGAAAGCAGATTTTCTGGGAAGAAGGAGGTCTGAGACCCTCTCTGGAAGGCACAGGAGTCTCCCACAGACTCCATTAACAGCCACTCAGACACGGCTGACACAAAAGAAACACCTCAGAATGGGAGCTTTCTGCCAGAGATCCAAGAGAGGCCTTTATACAGAATGAAGCCCCTGCTGCGGTGGGTTATCTGCTTCAGAGACCAGGGTCTGCTTGCCCCAGTGGCTCAGAACCGACAACACGGGACAGGAAGTTTGGGAGATTACACCCAAGATGGAGTTGTAGGTAGACTAGTGAGTTCCTGGGTCCCCCTTCCCCATGGGCCTCCATAGATCCCTTCTGGCCCCAGGACCTGCCTGATAGAGGCCAATAACACAGAGGAGGGGGCTGAGGCCCTGACGCTGCAGAGTGAGGTGGGAGCAGGTCTCACTATGCACCCACCCACTGCATGACTATGAACAATTTACCCCGCCTATGTCTCAGTCCCTATCAAAACAGAGATGGCATTTGTCTAAATCCATCAAATCAGAGACAGAACCATGAACTTCTAGGCCCTTGTGCCAAGGATTCAATGAGATGGCCTATGAAGATGTCGCCTGTGATCTTCAGGATGCTAATGACCAGCAGCTATGATCACGTGTCTCACCGATGCCAAGAATGTTAAGAACGGCTCCCAGATGCCAACTCCAGCGTCCACTCCCTTGAGAGTGACAGTTGAGCTGAGTGCTGAAGGGCAGTCAGACATGAAACAGCCCACATGAGGGTAAATCTTCCTGCAGAGGGGGTGGGGTGAGCAAGCGCTAAGTGAAGGGGACCTGAGAACTACAGACCAGGGGGTCGGGGAGATGATGGTACTCAAAGGCCACACACAGCAGGAGCTGGGGTTTATCCCTGCAAGTTGAGCACTGGGAGAACTCAGGTGAACAGACCACAGAAGGAGGTCTTATCTGAGCTGCAGGCAGGACACATGTCAGAATGGTATTTTATTAGTCCTTTTTTTCTGGTACCAGGAATCAAAGTCAGGACCCTGAGCTTGCCAGTCATGCACTTGTGCGGCTGAGCTATATCTCCGACCCTTAGAATGGTATTGCGATAACCCAGTTTAGAACAGAGTAGTCCTGTGGCTAGAGACAGAGGACAAGTACAGAAGACGCTAGGCAGGCAGAGAGCATCGACCTTAGGGTTCTGGCTTAGGCTGCCAGCAGGAGGAGGTGCTTTCTGCTGAGATAAGAGGGGTGGAGCAGAGGAAACAGTTGGCGGGGGAATTCAATTTGGGATGTGAAGTTTGAGAAGCCTGCGAAACACCCCAGTAGAGACATCCACCAGCAATGCCTTCCCACTGGTCAGAAACCAAGGCAATGAGCCCTCGAAAGAAGGCAAAGTGCTGGCAGCGAACACAAGTGGGGGTCCTCCTGCCCTGTCACTCCCTTCAGGACATCAATGGGTCCCTCAGCTGAAAGAAAAGTCCGACCCTCCTCTCACCCACCAATCTCACAGCTACAGGGAGAACAGACCTTGCAGGTACCCTGAGCTGCCTTCTCCCTGTGGCCTCAAGGCATGGCTTGGTCAAAGAGGTCACTGAGGCAGGAATAAAGAGAAGCCCACACCTCCTGCTGTTTGCTCATCAGACTCCCCCACATCTGGGCCTCGGGCCTTGGCCAGCCAGTAACAGAATACCCTCGGAGGGGGAAGGAGCGCTTCCTCACTCCACAGCTCTCTCCGCTTGAGTCTCCTCTAGGGTTCTCACAGGCTGGGTGCTTCCAAGACCAGCTGGGGTCCAACTGAATCCCTGGTATTCTGCTCCTGAACAGACCCTCAGAAGCAGTGTATCATCTTACAAACACTAACACTGGGGCCGTCCGACAGAGGGACTGGTTTTAAGAAAAAGAGAAAGAATGAACGACAAGAGAGGGGCCTGAGGTTAGTCCGCTGGCGTTACCAGGCACTGGTCCCTGGCGACCTCACAGGGCTTGGGTTAGTGGACGGTGGGGACCAAGGCACTGTGGGTTCAGGAGTACACAGGCACCAGCAAAGTGGAGAACGGAATGTCCATCTCGCTACCCAGCAGCCTAAGCAGGCGGGAAGGAAAGACTGACGAGCAGCGGAAACTCAGAGGAGCCTTGGACTTGAGGACGAAGTCAGAAGGATGAGTGACAGCTGAGAAGAGGGCTGAGCCGGAGGGGAGAGACCGAAGAGGGGGACAGACTGTGACTGGGGCAGGCATGGAACAGGGAAAACGAGTCCGGAGATCAGCTGCGGACGGAGCCGGGAAGGGAGGGGTGGAAGCGGGTCTGGCCTGTGGTGCTCTGAGGGTAGAGGCCGAGGGGCTCCTGAACAGCAGCCTGGCTTTCTCCAGCTAACATCTGGAGTGAGGCAGCTGTCATGGAACACAGGACTAGCAGCAAAGAGGGATGCAGGAAAGCATCAGTACTGGAGGGAACCACGCACCTGAGAGACCCTAACTTGGTCCCTGGCTCCCCCAGCCACCAAAGAGACTCACACAGGACAGGCAAGGCGTACAGTGGCGACTTACCTGGGATCTCCCCTCTGGAAATCATGCCTGGGTCGAGTTTATATGTGTCCTGGAGCCTTATCAGGGCTTTGGCAGCTCCTGACTCATCCTCATCAGTGGGGAAGAACTGCCGCTGCACGGAGAGGTTGGCAATAAAACCTTCCAAGAGAGACAGCACAGGTGGTTACCTTCAGTCCCGCGGTGGAATTCCACCTGGGACCAGGAAGGCAGCTACGAGAGGGCCCTGCCTAGCAGACTCTCCCTGCCCCTTCCTTCAAAGGGCGTGGGCATGTGGGGAGGGAAGCTCAGTGGTAGGGTTCTGGTCTAGCATGTACAAAGCCCTGGGTGTGATCCCTAGCATTGTGAAAACAAAACCTTTGCCCTTTCACCAAGAAATCCTCCCTGATGGCTGCAGATCACAAGATTTCTCCTTGTGTGCACTTCCTTTCTAACTGTCTGCGCTGCTCATTCAGAACTGAATGGAAACAGCCTACACACTGCGTAACAGCTGGGCGGCTGGGAGTTACAATTGGGATAACCACCCCAATTACGGTGCCAAATTCCACAGCCTGGAGCCTGGGGAGTCTCTGACCACTCAAGGACCCTAAGAAGATTTTTCTGGGACTCCGTCAGGATATCACCTCTTACAAGCCCAGGACCCCAGGAGGGGACCATTCCCTCCCAAACCAGCTGTGGTCTCAATTCGGTCCATGAGCCAAGAAGTAGGAGGGAAACCCCAAAACCTTCCTTCTGTGGCCCGTTCCCAAGAGCAGCAGCACCCACTGTCATCTACTCGTACAATGTGAGACTCAAACTCATTTCTTGCCCAGCCTGGGGACCCAGCGAGTAACAAGAAGCTGCTATCTTGTTTTCGTCATGGCCAGGAAATCTAAAGAGTGCAGAATCCAGGAAGAGAACACATGCCCCCTAGAAAAAGACACTACACCATTAGCATCTCATCCCATATTTCAGGGGCAAGAATTTAAAAATCAGAGATGAAAACAACCTAATCCTCTCTGAGCCTGTCTGATCCGCTTCCAGGTAATTATAAGGTTTTCCAGATGTGGGCGGGGAGGGCAAGACGCAGACAACAGGGCAGAGTGGAGACCGTGTGCACAGGCTCAGGCTCGGGCAGCAGGCCGAACGGCCTGTTCTGAGCCACAGGCCCAGCCTGGGAGGCGGGGCGCGGGAAGCAGCCACGGTTTCTGGAGGCAGTGAGCTCACGGGGCACAGCTCCAGCCTGGCTGAGCTCCCAATCCCTCCCTAGAGGCCACGCTGCCCCCAGCCAAGGCCAACCCTGCCTGGCCACGTGGGCTGGGACGTCTCAGCCGGAGAGACGGCTAGGCTGAGGTTCACCAGCACTCCCAGCTCAGGCACACAAGGCAGGGGCTGAGCCAAGGCTGGACTCCACGCAGGCCTACCTCCAGGGCAGCCCCATCACCGTGCGTATTGATGGGAGAGTGTTAGAGCACAGAGAAAACTACTGCAGGAAAAGCTCTTTTAAAAGTCATACTCTGAGGTTTAAACACCATTTCTGGTTATTCTAGAAAAATGACCTGAGATAGATATCAAGGCATACAAAAAAGATGGCTGATAATTTGGAAACAATCCCATGTCCAGTAACTTGACCAGTTTTACAGCGTAGCAGTATGAAGGTTATTATCCAGCCACTAAAATCATGTGGCAGAACATTTTAATAATATACAGAGAAGCTGGAGTTGGGTGTGGTAGTGCACACCTACAATCCCAGTACTCAGCAGGCTGAGGCAGGAGGATTGAAAGTTCAAGGCCAACCTGGACAACAGAGCAAGAGCCTGTCTCAAACCTCTGCTATTCCCCCTAGTCAAAAAAGGAAAAGTTGAGAAATTCAAGGAAGAGTACACTCTTGCGTCACAAACACACCAACAGATCTGTTTTATTTGTAAAAGAAAGAATTCAGATGGAGATTAGCTTCCCAGCTTGCCTTGGTCCCAACACCCAGCCCCACTTCATTCATTTGAATTCATCTGTCTTGAAGCAAATGAGTTTTCATCTCCTAGCATATGCATGGCTCCTTTTTAAAAAATGGGTATATTCATGTGTAGGAAGATTATAATTTCAACACTGCTTACCACCAGGCAGTTGGAGAAAAAAATTAGAATTTTCATATGGGGTTGTGTCTGTGTCTCCTAATGTTTCTATAAAAACATACATAACTGAAGTATGAGCAGAAAAAAATTCATCACAAAAAAATAGTGTGCGTGTGTGATGGGGGGAATAAAAACACTAAAAAAGGCAAACATTGATTACTATCACACGTGTTAAACACAGCAACACAGCAAGGAGAGTCCACTGCCAGGACTCACAGGAAGGGCAAGAGCCAAGGTTGGGCGGGGCCTCCACTCACACCCTGCGCTGTGTGCCCCAGATCTGAGGCGCCCACACCACAGCCCAGTCACAGAGGGACACACGCATGGCCCGCCCACTGCACTGCTCACCGGCAGCCGCATCCTGCAGAACAAGGTCCTGCAGTGCAGGCCAGTCTGTGTTCAGCCGCTTCACCAGTTTATAGGCGTTCACAGGGTGGGCTACATAGCCCTCAGGGTCCACAGTCGACTTGCTGGTCAGGGCTTCCATTTTGCTGGCCCACCTGCACAACCAAAAGAGAGGAAGAGTAACACTCCACCCGCACGGTTCCTGACCTGCAGTGACATTACTGGTGAGACTTTCTGAACATCATGAAGAGGTAATAAAGCATGAAGATAGTAATTCCCACAGATCTTTCCAGCCCCTTCACCTAAGTAAAACCTGGGAACCGCGATGTAAATACAAAAAAAGTCTTAAGTAGAAAGGAAAACTACAGTCCCTCCTTCACTCATGTGCCTAGCGACTCCAGTGGACTGGCAGGAAGAAAGCTCCAGGCCAGCCTCACACCACCCAGCTTCCTCTTATCCTCCATCCTGGGTGGGCCTGGGGCAGGGGCAGAGGGCTGGCTCAGGGTGTCTGTGGGGCCTTAGCACACTGGACACCTCTTAATTTTGGAGAGCTTGGCTTCCTCCTCAAGAATGTACTCCTTCAGAGACTGCACCAGGTCTTTCTCCGCATAAATCAAGTCAGTCATATGCCCTGCAGGAGAGAAGTGAAGGCCAGTTAGAGATGGATAAGGGATGTCAGCCCCTTTCCTTGGGGCATAAACCATGAACACAAGGGCAAGTCCCTTGGGCTGAGGGTGTAACAGCTCTCTCCGGGAACCAGGAAGTTTGGAGGTAAAGAAGCCCAAGCACTCAGATGGTCCTCCGCTTATCTGCAGTAAGAGAAGGGCAGAGGGTCTGGGAGGATGTGCGGGATAAGGGCACCAGGGGCTACTCAAGCAGAGAGCCCCGAATCTCAGTCTCCTGCTACTGTCCAGCTGGTCCTGTTACTGGGCATGGATATCCTAAGCGCTCAGAAACCTCAGATGAGAGAGGAGGAGCTAAACCCTTAGGACACAGAGCGCTTACCACGCTTTGGCCTAGGGGTAAAGTGCTCAAAAAGACCAAAGAGCCCGGTGCGAGTGCGCATCCCAGATGGGAAGGCATAATTCAGATAGCTGGCTCGCCAGACATCAAGATCAGGCTTCCTGTGGGGAAAAGCAGCTCTGCAAGTTCTACTCTCCTAGAACTGGTCAAAACCAATGGATGAAGCCATCCCACCCTGAGTCAGAGCTGCTGGTGACAATGGTCCCACTGCCACATACCAACAGAAGTGAAGAATTCAGCCTGCACACAGCTCAGGACACCAACCCAGGCCATCAGCCACATGAACACCTGGAGTTTCATGGTCAGAGAAGGGAAGCACCTGTAAGGAGTTCAGGACATTCCTTAGACCAACATAGTGAAAAGCACACCTTAGATGAGGAGACACAGACACATCGCACACATACACACACGTTCACGCACAAACACGCCAAACTCCTGGCCTAGCAAAAATGAGGCAGGGCATTCAGGATTAGCCACAGAAAGTGCACGGTATGAAATCAGCAGTGTGTGCTCGGTTCTGCTCCCTGCTTGGGAAGCCATGCGCCCTAGGGAGAGGCTCCAGCCTCTCAGCTCCTAGCAACAACCTGCAGCATAAGAAGACTGAATCGAGGTGGGAAATGGTCACCTGTCATTTCACAGGCTGCTCATCTGGGTCTAACCTTCCAACACATGTGCCAGGTCAGCACCAGGAGAGTGAGATCCACCCTCGGCAAAAGATCAAGACAGTACAGGAAAGACAATGACAGAAAGAGAACTTGATACAATATATTTGGGGGACCCAGCACAAGCTGACATGGGCAGCAGATGGTCAGCCAGCAGAAAATAAACACTGACCCCTGCCAGTCTGCACCTGCCAGGGACAGGACCGTCAGGGGAGTATCACTCGGGGCAGACACTGCTCTTGCTGTAGTGAGGCTTGTTGGCAGACACCATCTTGTCCTCATGGTCAGTAACCATTCATTCACAAATATTTACTGAGAGATGCCAGGCACTGAGCTAGGTACTGGGGATAAAACCATCAAACAGCCACATGCAACTAAAACCTCAGACTGGGCTGCTGACATGCAGAAAAGGCCAGCTACTGCCATCTCTGTGGCCTAGAAATAGACACAGTTCTGAGGGAGGCAGGTACAACCTGAGGCAACCGTCCCTGGCATTGGGCCTACAGACACAATGGAAGCTCCAGACATCACCTCCCAACTCAGCCCTGAGCCTGGAACGTGCTGGAAGCCCAGTACTCATCTAAGTCCCTGCTCTCTCAGTCCATCCTCCTCTTGCTCCACTTCAGCCAAGCCTCGTGGGAATGTTCAAGTGGAAATTTACTAAGAAAATAAAAGGAATACAAATGCTTCTCCAAAAATTCTCCAGCAGAATTCTAAGTCTGAGCTAATAATGGTCATCACTCTCTGCCTGCCATGGTCAATTAGACACACAGTCACTCTAACCAGTGCTCATCCTACCCTTTCAGAAGAAATTCCAATGTGCTGTGGTTCCAGGTTAGGCTCAGAGAAGACCACCCAAGACCCCATCCCCAAATGGGTTGCTCTGCCAGAAAGAGGACAGCATCACCAAATGGCCCTGTGTGTTCAGGCCCCAGCAGTCTGCACAACTGATGGCATGCCTGTCACAGTCCAGCTGTTGGGGTCCAGAGATACACTGCCAATTATCTTCCAAGCCAGAACTTGCTGCAGGGTGTGGCCTCTTGGGCTAAGGGTCCATTATGGGCTAACAGCAGCAGAATAAAGCATGTCACTGAGAGACAATCACTAAACCCAGGAGAGCTCCAAGGCAGAGCCAGGTCCTTGCATCCAGTCCGGCTGCTTCCAGGTCTCACCACACTGTCCCCTCCTGGCCAGGATACCAGAAGGCTCTCTTCTTGCTTCTCTGAGACCTTAGCTCAGGACAGTACCCTTTGTGCATAGCCACGGAGGGCATAGGAAAAAACTCAGAGCCAGGTGGGTCTGCAAACAGTGGGGGACCAGCCAGCTGCCCCTCCAAGTGGGGGCAGTAGGACAGCAGGGTTTAGGCAGGAGACCGGAATACATGGCTGGAAGTGGAGGCCCCGGCACTTTTTCCCAAATGTGCTGCCAGCCATGGTTGTGTAACTCTTCAGAGATCAGGCAGCAAATTCACACGAAAGGGAAGCCGTTCCATTCCTTTCAAATCACCCTGATAATACCATCCGTGATTTGTACTTATAGCACTCAGAAAAGAGCAGCCAGGTTTCTGTATTACATGCATATCAGCTGTCCTTTCTCTAGAATGTGCTGTCTGGCTCAGACTAAGCCCATCTATGAATCTAGGCCTGAGGGCAGAGCCTCAGAGAATCGCAGATGGATTCTAGGAAATGCCTTACTGAGAGCCTGCAAAGTCCTCTGCTGGCCCAAGTAGCTGCACATCCCTAAGACTTCCACGTCAACACTGCCAGCCCACGCATTCTCCTGATCCGGGGTTCCTGAACTGTCTTTGTACAATAGGTCACCTACATTAGGACTATAATGGGAGAAGGCACCCAAGAAGGACTGCACCCTATACAATATGGAAACGACAACCCCCATCCCAGCTTCTACCTACACCTAAAGCTTGTTTAGGATGAAGTAGCTTGGAGTTTTCTTCCCGGGGCCCCATAAAGTATCCAGTGCTGCCAAAAGCACCCCCAGGAACCCTCAGAAATCCACGCAGAGGGCAGGGAAGGGTACAGCTCAGCAACTGAGAGTTTTGCTGAGTGTGTTCAGCCCCTAGGTTCCATCCCCAGCACGACAAATTTTAAAAAGGTAAGGAAGAAAGAGGAGGGTGACAATAAGGAAGAATCAGAGGAAGGGAGAAGAAAAAAGAAGGTAACAAATAAACCTAGGCTGGATAGGTCTGGAGATGGCAAACCCCCTTTTATAAAAACCAAAATCACTAAGACAGAGCAGAAAACCAATACAGACCTTTATCTGAGCGGCATCCCGAAAGTTTAGCATAATGCCTGTCCATATTCTGCACTTCCTCACAGAGTTGTTCAAATTAGGAGCCACAACAGATTTTACATTTCTTCTACAGAGTTGATTCTTAAGGAGTACATAAACACAAACTATATATATCAACATGGACAGATCAAAGCACACTGCGAGAAAAGCAGGTTTCCCCAAAATATGTACCGTATGATTTGACTTCAATGAGAAAAAACTAACGTGCATAGTTGCGCAAGAAGAGGCCCATTTTCTTTTTTTTTTTTTT
>PVLD010017257.1:0-42423 GCA_004027595.1 Dinomys branickii
GGAAGGGAAGGGAAGGGAAGGGAAGGGAAGGGGCTGCTTGCAGCCATTCCTGCCTTTTGCTCTGGTTGTTTTTGCTGTGCTCTGCTGCCATGAAGTTTGCCCTCTGCCTTGTGCAACTCTGCCTCTGAAGCAGCCAAGTATGGACTGAAACCTCCGCAAACTGTGAGCTAAATAAACCTTTCCTTTCTTCATTTTGGGTGTTGGATATTTTGTCTCAGCAACAAGAGTAAAGTAACCAAGACACTTTCTTTGTGAGATGGTTTTCATCCCGAATACAAAGGAGTTTGGGTGTTCACCTTTGTGTTCCCACATTCTCATAAACCAAATGTAATATTATAAGTCCTCCAAAGAACCACTACGGTTAAGATGTCCAAGGCCCAAGTTAGGCATGAGATTTTGGGTGACTTTCCCTTTCAGATTTGGCTCCCATGTGCTCAAAAAATGAAAAGAGAATGTGTCTCCCTGGTGGAAAATGTCCTTTGCTCCTTATATCCCAGGTAGATTCCATCTTCCCTCCATGCAAATTTATGACATTTTTGTGGCATTGTTTTCTGTCTTTGACAGGGTACTTTCAACATACACTGTTATAAAAATTTACATTGTAATAATTATTTACAAGTTGTCCTATTTGTTAGAGTTTGCATTTTATGAGGTGGAGTTGTATGGTTATATGTCTTGGAATCTCATGTGTCTAACATCATGGTTGGCATATAGCAGGTTTTTCTGGGTTTGTGAAGGAGATGAGAATGTTTATAGAAGTTCAGTGAAAATCAAAAAGTACCGAGCACATGTAAGCAATTATAGTACTGTATTCATCACAATTATTTCAGAGGAAAGCACTTTGGAAAGTAAAGCGTTCATCTGAAGAATAAAATGCTCTGATTATGGCTAGGACTTACACCAATAGATAGGGTCCACTAGTCCACAATGTAAACTTTGTTCACACCACATGACAAACACAAAAAGTTTTTAAAAATTAAAATCCCTTAATCTCTCTAAACAAAATAAAATAAAAAAGAAAATTTAATACATAAGCAATAATAGATACCAAGTAAAGCCCTGAACTCATCTTTTTTTACTCCCCTGGGCCACCTCTGCCCTGTGTGATTCTGAATACAAGCAGTGTAGGTAGCCTATGGGAGAGGGGTTAACTGAGTGCTTTGACTCAGGGCCAGCAGTATATTCTGCAATACTGGATAAATGTATTTGGGGTAGCAGCAAGAGCATCCTGGTCTTGATAACTAGCAAGAGAAATTCTGGGCTTCTAACATATTACCTCCTGACATCATTTTCATAAAACAAAATCAAATTGGCTTGATGGCCCTTCTTGCCTTTTCCCTCTTCTTGATATGACTGGCCATATTCCCCTCACCCCACTTTCTTTCTCATGGCAATTTTGATTGACATAACTATGTAGCCCCATTTAAATGGAACAATCCCAGTTTATGCTTGTTGTGCTGGGTGATTATTCATAACTTTCCCTTTGCCTTTCAAAAGTGATCCAGTTTGCATAATTAATTATATAGCATCCAATTGCATGTGCAACTAAAGAATGGGACACACTGTAGGTAAGACAAGACTCATCTACAGGGATACGACAGTCAGACTCTGGGCATCTGATCTTGGGTCCAATCCTCACTTAATGGACAACTTGGATACTTTTGTTAAGCACTGAGTCTCAATTTCATCATGTATGAGAAAGGGAATAATAATGACAATTCTAATTCCTATGCACCAGGATTATTACGGGAATGAAAGGCAAAAGGCAAAACATAGTGCACTTAGCACAGTGGTGGATATAAACTAAGTCTTACTAACAATAATTGTCATTCTCGTTTCCTTCCCATCTTTTTTCTTTTACCCTCTTCCTGTTCTCCTCATCCCTCTGTTCCTTCCTTCAATCTTTCTTTTAGTCATTCCTGCTTTTTAAGGCTTACATAGTTAATTCACTGAAGCCATACGACCAAATCAACATGATTGGAGCAGAATGTTCCTCCCTTATGTTGAAGGCAACTGAAGCAGCAGGTCAAAGCGATGTTACAGAATCCTGAAGACTATATTGTTGCGTAGCATTAACTTTGACTTCTTTGTGTTTAGAAGCAGAAGAATGCTAGACTTCATTTCCAGCCGTCATCCTCAGTCATAATAGAGACTCTCTTGAGTTTCCTACAATTCACTGGTTTTTGTAAAAGCTGGACATGGTGACATAAGCTTCTTCCTGATTTTGCCTCAAAGAAGTGAGGATGGGCTGTCCCTGAACACCTGGGTTCAATGTCAGGATTCCTGATTGGTGAGGAAATGGTCGGAGCACAGCACTGTCCGTGGTTCCAGGACTAAGCAGCAAGTCTTGGTACACATGAGAGCCACTTCTGACTCCCTCCCTGCAGTCTGGGGCCCACAAGGAGGGGAGCACAGAGGCATTACATGCACTGACATTTCCAGCAGGACATCTTAAAGGTAATTCTTTGAAAGTTTCCGAGGTGATAACTGGACTCTGGGATGGCCAATTGGGTCCATGCCTACTCCCTGCAAGTCCCTGCTTCTCAGACTCCTCTAGTTGTGGAGAAAGAGTGTCTTGCAGAAAGTTTTCTGCTTCATCTCTAGATTGAATGTCATCAACTTTATGTATCTGGCAGTCCAAAAAACTTTCAGGATTGAAACTCACATTAAAATTCTGCGTAGAAAAAGAGAAAGACATTAAGATGACACCAGAGCGACGGGCCAACAAACACTCAGTTCAGGCACAGATTTAAAGAACTCCCGCGCGGTATTTACCAGGGAATGTCTGAGAATCGCCCACACATTCTTCAGCTTCTGGAGGTGCTATGACCTTTCAGGGTTTGAAATGACCTCTTGCTGTGTCCTACAGCCCTGACAAACCTAGAAGTTCTGAGACTTGTATCTCACTTTAGTTCCTTATGTACAGGGACCTGTAGCTAGGGTCTTATACAGAACCCTAGCTAAGGACTGCATACAAGACCAAAAGTTGAGATACAGCTACTGCTTGTCCTAGAATGTCATTCTTAGCTTCCAGGATACTACCATATTGCTTCTTTAAGTGCCAGACACACTTACTTTTTCTGGCTTCTTACACAACTGTTCCAGAGTCTTCTTATGATCAGGAAGACTTGGCCATATGATAGGCTTAATCCTGAAATCAGATGACATTAATAGATAAAGTGACTGGCAGAAAGAACAGGCTTGACAGGTCTTTCAACTTATTCTGAGCTAGGAACCACAAACAATGGGTGACCATGGTCAAGTGACATGCTTTCTCTGGCTCTCAGTGCACTATCAGTCCAAGGAAAGGCAGGACCAGAGATCATTATTAATCTACTCTGCAAACGATGTGTTAGAACAGTACATGTGGGAAGAAGAAGCTCCCAGAGGGAAGGAACGATGATGTTGGAATGAGATAGTTTTGGTGTAGCTTTGAAACTAAAATTTGACCTGGTCATTTACCCCCACTACAGATGTTGTCATCATACCCCTTCTCTTTACTGACCATAAGTCCTTTGCTCTACCTTTAGTAGAAGTAGGGAATACGTTCTCAGTTACTCAGGGAAATTGCTTTAATGCAATACTTTTCAAATTGGTGGTTTGCAATCATGGATAAATGGCCCTATGCTGAAAACATCTTCTTATATTAAGTAATTTAGCTGTTGTGATTTTTATTTTAGGAATAGGGTTTACCTTGTGCTCAATTTATACATTTTGGCCTCTTATGAAATCAGTTGTGAAATTTCAGTGGAGTCTGAGAATGGGCAGGGGTGAGCACTAGAATTCTATCTATATCTAACTGCATTTTGCAAGGTTCTTATCAATAACTGAGGCTCAAACTTTCAATAAATAACTAAATTTCCATAAAATGCCCTCTAGATTATTTTTAAAAAGTCACCTTTTTTTCCACAATGCACAGGCTAAGATGACCAATAGAACCACAGAGACAAAGCTGGTAACACTGATAGTTAGTAGAACAGGATTCATCTCTTCTGAAATACAGACATAGATTGTGATTAACATTCAGCAAATACAAAGTTGGGTGGACTTTCAGAAAACATTCAGTTTATTCAGTAACATGGGCTCTTTTTTATTTCCTTTTTTATTTGTTTGGTTTCTTGAGTCAGGGTCTCTCTCTGCAGCTGTGTAGCTCTTGGCCTTAATCTGCCTGCTTCAGCCTTCAGAGCACTGGCACTCCAGGCATGCACCATTGCACTCAGCATCTTTGTTATTTCTTGAAAGTTGTCCTTTGGTCAACAAGAAGATCTGTCTGGTTTAAGTGACACCGACTTGGGTGACTAGGGCTAGAACATCAGCCGCTTGAAATGCAGAAGTGATCTAGCACCAAAGGTATTATGAGTCCTTTCCCAACTCCTTCCACCAATGAAGAGAATTCAAAGTAGTGCTGAAAATATAAATGTCTGCCCTAAGGTTGTAACAGGTGGCAGGGTGAGAACGGGAAGTTGGCGTGACAGTGTCTTTGCCAACCAGTCAAGGGGAAGGTCTATGTTGGGTATTTTGGGGGAACTTTCCTGTTCTCTGGTTTTTCTGACTAATATGGTTTTGTGACCCCCACATGCCATCCGAAAAGTATTCACTAGGGGATTTTAAAGAAACCAACTGTTGGGATCCCACTCTAAATTGGTAATAGAAGGTAGTTGCGGGGGGATTTTGATAATTAGCAGCTCCCAGGAACACCTGAGGCAGTGCCATTAAGACAACTACATCAATTATCAGCTATGAAGGACTGCTGCTCCCACTGCTTATAAAGAAAGATATAAAGAGCAAAGATGGGAGGCAGATCATTCTCCACAGATAGCAGAAGAACAACGCCCCCCCCCCCCCGGGAGTGTCCTAACCAGCAGGTTCGTTACATCAATCTCCCCTTCCCTTTCTACTTCACACTTTGATGTACAATGTTTTATAAGAGGAAGAAGGATTTTCTACAGCCAGTGCTCACCTGCGCTATTGGTCTCTGGAGTTTTGAAATGGGAACTGGGACTCCATTCACTCCAGAAACCTTTGTAATAGTCACTGTCAGGAATGGATCGAACTTTAATCTCATACATTGCATCAGATTGTAGCTTTCTCTGCGGGAGGGTCAGCCTTGTGTTGGTTATATTCATATGCTGAAGAGTAAAACATGCCATTAGATATTTTTAGGAGGTAAAAAGAGGTGTTGCTCAGATTTCCCGAATCACCATAAGGTGAATTTCTTTAAAATTTTAGGCATCCTCCTGAGGTTCTTTTGTGTTTGTCAAATGAAGGAGATCATGTATGTGGAGGGTTTAACCACAGAATCAGGAGCAGTTTCTCTGAACTCATAAATGATGCCATGAGTGGCCAAAAAGAACTGTCATGGTGTAAATTTTTTTCACTTGCGTCACGCTTTTCCATTTCAAAAAGATAGACATCACCCCAAGATTTCATTTTCCTTTCCATGCCTAAAGAAATTCTGTAGTTTCTCTCCCCTCTCACATGCTAAAGGGAAATGAAAGGGTAGATTAAGGAGCAAGAACAATTCCTTGGTGGAAAGGTGTCATTCTGTGCTGTGAATAGCAGTGTACAAACAGTTATTTCCCCAACACTATGTATTACCCTTAAGAAAAAAGTAAAAACAAAAATTTTCTATCAATTTGATGTAATTGACATTTAGTTGTCATTTACATTTATTTGTCATTTACATGGTCATTTACATTTATTTGTTTTGTATATATTTATCACATTTGTATGTCTTACTCATAAAAGATGTCCAGATTTTTATTTTTCAACTGCAATATTTATCTCTTTCTTAATAATTCATTAAAGCTCTCTATACAGATATTGACCATCTGTCAGCTGCATATGTGGCAATTTAATTTTAACTTTTAATTTGCCTTATAATTTTGTCTGTCTTGTGTGTTGGCATAGATAAGCCTATCGTGGGGGCTAGACACTTAATTTATTTTGTCCCAGACAATATATTGTCCTACAGGCATTTATTCAAAATCTTTCCTTCCTTATTAATCATATTTGCTTTCCCATTAGTGCAGTTCTCAGATGACTAATGAAAAGGGTAAGTGAAGACCACACAATGTGTGTATGTTACAGGCCGAGGAGGCGGAGCAAGCACACAGCTTGGGTGCAGCCCTTATGTTCTGCAAGTCACATATTGTGAACAATTAAGAGCAATCCTGGCCTGATCAAGGTGGGGAGTAGGCATGCTGTCAATCTTGAGAAATGTTTTCTGTCCCTGTGGTGCACAAGGGACAGAAGTCAGAATCTTAGAAGAAATCAGATAACCCTTGACATTTTACTTTACTCCCACCTTTTCCCCCAAACAGGTAGTAGAAACAGTCAGGTCATTTCAGACTCAGCAAATCCTAAAGAAAGAAACCAAATAAACATCCAGACTGTGAAGAATAAATACTACATCATGACTTTAGTGATGAAAACTTCAGACTTTAGAATAAAATCAAACATGGGCAAATTTTCTGCATCCACTTTGTACCTCATGCTGCTCTCACAAATCCCAAAACAAAATTGTAGGTAATTCTTGGTGATGCCACCCAGAAATGCTGTTTGTTTGGTTTACCTAAGAATGTGGTACTAGACACACACTTTTTGAGGACCACTTTGATCTCGATCTGTGTTGTGGTTAATTAAGCTAGGAACATTATGAGGAGAAATAATTGAGCAAGGAAAAATATCAGAGCTAGGTCAGGATGGGCCAAGCAAGGTGTAGATTTTGTGGGGCCTGAAGCTAAAATGATACTGAGAGCATCTTTCAGTAAAGGAGATAGTCTGGAAAAATATTGTTAAGTTTTCCTAGGTGAATGCATTGTTGGGACAATAAAATACATAACATTAAGAAGTTTTAAATTTATGAACATAGTTGATCTACATACCATCCAGTTGTTTCCATCTTTTTCCTGGCAGTAGGCTACATCATGCAATAATTTTTTGACATAGTTCTTTTGCAGGTGTGATGTATTAAATGTCACTTCAAAGTCATTTGCTCTTTGACGATAGGTAACTTTTAAGTCAAAAGGAGCCTCAGGTTTAACTGCAAAGGAAGAAGAGATCAAGTCTGTCTATAAAGCCATCAAGGAAATAACTATAATTTTTAAAGTCCATCTACTCTTAAAATCGTTCCTATAATTTCTGTGTCAGTAGCTAGCTTACTAATCAAAAATCTATTTCTTCTTTTTCTTGGGTTCAAATGCAGACCATATTTCCCAGCCTCCCTTGCAGCCGGTGTGGTCTTTCGGTTAATGTGACTGGAAAGGACTACCCCAGCTCCAGCTTGGCCTAGAGCTCTCCCACAGGTTGGTAATTCACCTTCTCAGTCCCCTTCCATCACTTGGATTCTTGTGTTGGGTAATATAGAGGATGGAGGGAGCCCTAAGATTTTTAGAGAAGCAACATCTGCAAGTTAGGAACAATCATTTTCACTGTTATGTGAGTGAGCAAGGAATAGAGGGTGTCAGATATCGCCGTGTGTGGGACTATTTCTTATAGCAACTGGTATTGATTTTATACCAAAACATACTCTCTGTGTCTGTAATATTAAAGAACTTGTTAACAATTACCCCAAAGTAATACAATGTAAACTTTGAGTTTATTCTTCTAACAAAATGAGGCTATAGCTGGGAAATTTTCCACATCTCAGTACATGGAAGGGAAAGATCTACATCCAGGGCCTAGCTTGTAACTTCCTGAGAGGCCTCAAACTTTCTCTTCTGTCAGTCTCAGATGCCTTAACTCTGAACTCCTTGTGGGCCCTTCCTCCTCTTTGTCTGCCTCATAAAGTTGCTGTGAGGATCAAATATGTCATGTAAGAGTCCCTGTTGCAGGGAGATCAGTAGTTTTTCAGAACAGACAGAGAGAATGACATCAGGCCACCTCTCTACCTTTAACCTGAGACTTCCTTGTCCTCATGTCCACTGCTTTTCTATCATGGCTTGGGAAGTCTGTCATCTAGGGATGGGGCATGACTGATCTCAGGTCCTGTTGCTAATGAGAAGCTGTGCATTCACCAACCAGCACTTAATAGACTGAGCTAAATTCTAGGCAGTTTAAATGGGGCTTGACACTGAACTACTGGCCTAAGCAAATGAAGACCTCATAGGGGAGTTTGGCCCAGAATACAGGTATTTTATTCACTTGTGGTATTGCGGTGACTGCCTACTTTACTTCTGCATTGCTCTGGAGATACTAAAAAGATATGACCTTTTCTTTATCCCTGAGTTTCTTATGAAGGGGTGGTTTATCCTTTTGCACCCTTAGAATTACTATAAAAAATGAGGATGTCATAGACTTGAAGGAAGCAGGATGAAAGGTGGAGAGTATAGAGAAGTAGCCCAGCAGAGAATCCTGGTGATGCTCTTACCCCTGTACTGCCTTTACATTCACTGCAAAACTTCTGAGGGTAATCTCCTGCTGGCCTCCATGTGCCAAGGACTTTTGATAATAATGGAGGAACTCAGGAGAGACAGAGCAAACACTGATTATGCACCTACGAACCCAGAGCATTTTGTTTGTGCGGACTGCAAATGATAGTTACTCATCAACACTACATTGATGAAGAGTTTTAATTAATTGAGGTTAATTAACCTACATTCTGGTCCCTGGAAAATGGCTTAATGGGACTTGAATTTGATCGGATCTGCTTCTGAATCTCACCCCTTTTCATTTAGTTTTGAATCTTTCAGCCTGCTATTTCATGCTGGCATGTCAAGCGCTTTCCAGACAATTCTGCCTCCAGCTCAAATGTCTTTGCACAAATTAGGAGAAGTTGCTCATTTCTAAACTATATTTTAAACGTTAACATGTTCTTACACAGTCTGAACAATCATATCAATCTACTCAACCAATCCAAGTGGTAAGGTAGGAAGCAGCACTCTGTGGCTTACTTGGGTGAGGGATGGGGGCATGTAGAAGAACAGAAGAAAGGGCGGGTGCATCTGGTTGCAAGGGAGCTCTGGACTGGGAGTTCTGTCGGGAGCATTCAGTTGAAATTCAGTTCAGTGGTAAATCCATGAATAAACTATCACAGGAGGAGCCAGGATAAGACGTTGCTGTGAGACTCCATCACATCTCATTCTTCTTGCCTAAAAGTGTTTTTCAAAACCTGAAGAGGCTCAACTCACCCATTCCACAGGGATCTGTACTATTTGCAGGGTGTATGTTCTGCCTGTCTGCTGTCCCTTCGGGAAGACGCGTGAAGGTTGCAGTCTGTTTGTTGGTGCATAAAGTAGCTCTCTAAGAGCATCTGGAACATGAGATCTGGGGATGTGGGTGTAGCAGGTTGTCATCTGGAGCATTTGGGTGTGTTTTATTTATACGCTTATAGGGGTTGTGTGTTGGTGCAGGTTTATGTAAGAATGAGCTCTCCCCTGGTATTGTAGCAAACTCTCAAAAGATAATCTATCTCTGCCTTTTCTCAGAAGAAATGAATATACATTTTCAAAGTTAGAAATGCTTAAGTATGATGCTTTCATGTAGTGCACAAACTAAGCATCCATTCATAGAAAGCTGGCTCTAAATGACCCAGACCAAGCTTCCTCGTGCCTCAGACTCTAAGCAATCCTACTGCTGGCATCCTCATCCTGGACAGTATACTCCTGTGGCAGTGTTGCTGAATGTTTCTTTTCAATTACATTTGTTTTTATCCCAAGATAATCATTCATTAATAGAACTTCTATTTTATTTTTTATTTTGGCATCTTTTGAGTGTGTGTATGTTATTGGGAATTAAACTCAGGGCCTTTATAGTCTAAACTATAGTGTTAACCTATTTGGTCAAATTTCAATCTAAAGACTTTTTAAAGATATGTTTGAAATTTAAATCAGTAGACTTTGAGCGGAGCAGATCACCTTCCATATGTGGTAGGCACCATTCAATCAGTAGAAGGCCTTAATAACAAAGACTGCAGTTCCTTGAAAAAATGAGTTTGTTTCAAGGAAACAAAGTAGAAAATATCTGCTTGAGCTTCTTGCCCAGAAAAGTTTAGATTTAAGGATAAAACATACACCCTTGTCTGGATTTGTAGCCTACTGGTTTACCATACAGTTTGAAATTGCAACATCCCCCAAAAGTAAATCTATCTATCTATCTGTCTGTCTATCTGTCCATCTATCTATCTGTCTGTCCATCTGTCTATCTGTCTATCTATCTACCTTATCTCTCCTCTATTATCTATCAGGTCTATCATCTATCTACGTATTATATATGTGTCCATCTATTATCTCCCTCATTTCTTCTTATTGATTCGTTTTCCTCTGGAAAACTCTAAAACGGAAAGCATACGTGCTTTCAAACAGCTTGGTAATTTAGCTAAGCACTGTTAGGGTTTTTACTTATTTAAAAATTGCATTTGAGAATTTGGTATTATCTGTTGAAGATAGTTTCCACAATTTGCCCATTTTTAACAAATAATAAATCCTGACAGTGTCTGCAGATATTGAAAAAATGACAACCATATGCATGCACAGCTGCTTACCTATATGGACAATTTCCACACTTTTACAGGCTAGATTCTCTTCTCTAAACTTCACACATATCTTGCTTGTACCAATCATTAAGAATTTCTTTGTCTTGATGTAATATTTCCCCTCTTGCAGTTTATTAAAATTCATGCAATCTACCCCCACAAGGCTGTCACTGTAGAAACAAAAAGAAAATGTCTCGACTCACGTAACATTTCTATATACATTGGAATAATATCATAGTACCTTTTAGCGGTATAACTTTAATTTTGGTGTTTTTAGGTAAGGGGTGCATGGATGTATGTTAATGGAGGAAGCAAACAAACTAAAATAATGTGACTTCCTGTTGCTGTTGGACCTAACGTTGATTTACAACCACACTCAGTACAAATGTAGCTGACGCAGGCAAAGGAGCCTCATGACAACTGGGGAAATTCCTATAATTTTATAATTGATTATTGAAAAAAGATTGTTTAGGTAGCTTTTTTGTTATCTTATAGGAATAAATGAAAGGAAGGCTAAAACAAATATTAACCAAAAAATAAAGGAGAATTTCGTGAAAGAAACTGCTTTTGCCTGCTTATATCTGGAAATATGAACAACTAAGTTGAAGACAACAATATGCACCATAACAATCACTGTTGAATTCCTGTCATATTGTGTAGTGAAATTCTGTAATGTTTCTAATTTTTTTATTATTTCTCTTTAAGAAATTTATAGACATAAAATCCCATGTATTTAGTGGGTAAATGAGATTTTTATAGATAATTTTAGATGATGAGCTGTACTATAATAGGTAAAGAAACAAAAGCAGAAGCTGTCATTATCTGAAATGTGAAAGTAGATATCACTGTGCATCATGGAGATATTCAAATTATAATAAGGAAATTTATTTTTGTTTTAAAGAGGAAAAACAATAATTAAATAACAAAGAAACAACAAAAACAATAAAAATGGTACAGAATTTCAAACCAAGATGATAGGAATTACAATGGTTGTTGTATTATGTATTGTTATCTTCAATGAAGCTGCTCAGGTTACCAGATGTAAGAATGCAAGACAAAAATTTCACATTTATGACAAAGCATGTAATAACTTTTATGTAGTAAAATGTATTCTTATAATTAAAATTAATAAATTAATCAATATTCATGTACATATTGAATATCTCAATAGTTCATTTTAAAGAAATTACATATATTATAAAAAATACTTTCCCACAAAGAAAACTGTATGCTTGTGCGTTATGAGTTAGTGAATTCTATCAAATGTACAAGAAAGAAATAGTTCCAGTTTTTATGAAATTTTCTTCCAAAAAAATAGAGATGCAATAGATTTTGTCCAAATTATTTTATGAAGCTATGTTAACCCTGGTACCAAACCTGACAAAATATTTTAAAAAATCTACACAAGAATATCCTTCAAAAATATATGCAAAATTCTTTAAAGAACTATTTACACATATATTATAACCAAGGAAAGTGATCCTCAGGGAAGCAAAGTAGATCTAATATTCAAAGACCAGTCAATATAATTTATCACAAAACAGAAAAAAGATGTAAATAATCAATTCATCTTCAATAGATTTAAGAATTTAGAGAAAAGAAACATGTCACCTATAAATCCCATCATAATCATAGCAGACTCTGAACACAAGTCCTCAAATCAAGGTGAGCTTGGAGTGAAGTATTTCAAGCCCCCAAAGGAAACAACCCTCAACCCAGATGTTTCAAAATTTGTGGAAAAGTAAGATATTTCCATGACAAAGAACTCCTGAGTAAATCCATGGCCACAAAATGCGCTCTTCAGAATGCTCTGGAGGCTATACTAGAAAGAGGAAATAAGGATCACAATTACAAGAACACCAACAGAGAGAAGCCACCAAACAAGGCAAGCAATTAAACAGGGGAAAGATAGGGAACCAAAACCAAGAAAATAATGTTAGAAAGATAAACTAACACATATCTGTTATAACCATCAATGTAAGTGTTCTCATTTCACTAATCAAACAGATTGGCAGACTAGATCAAGAAGCAAGATCCAAAAATGCACTGCATTCAAGAATCACATTTAACTCAAAGATATTCATAGACTGAGAGTCAAAGGAGGGAAAGTAGCGTTCCATGTAACAGGATCCCAGAAAATAAGTAGGGGTAGCTGTTCTATTTTCAGACAGTGTGAGCTTCCAGTCAAGACTGATCAAAAGAGATAAAGAAGGTCACAACATACTTGTTAATACAGGACTCCATGAAGAAGAGATAACAATCATAAATATATAGGCATCAAATACTGGTGCACCCAAGTACATAAAGTAAATATTAAAGAATATGAAAAATGAAATAAGCATGAGCACAATTGGAATTAGGGACCTTAATACCCCACTCTCACAATTAGATCAACTAGACAAAAAAATCAACAAAGAAATACCAGGATTAAACCAAACCTATAAACAAATGGACTTAGTAGATGTCTACAGAGTGTTCTACCCTACAGCAGAATACACATTCTTCTCAATTGCACATGGGATGTTCTCCAAAGTAAACCACATATTAGCCTGTAGAATGAGCTTAAGTAAATGCAGATGAATTGAAGTTATTCCAGGCATAGTATCTGACCATAGTGCAATGAAATTGGAACTCAAAGACAAAAGAAACCAGAAAAATTATATAAACAATAGGAAATCAAACAACACCCTCCTGAACAACCAATGGGTCACAGAGGAAGTGAAAGAAGAAATTAAACAGTATTTATAATTAAATGATGCCAATAGAACACACTGGAACTTATGAGATGCAATGAAAGAAGCACTACAAGGGAAACTTGTAGTGGTAAATTTTCATATCAGGAATACAGAAAAAGCTCAAAAAAAGAACTTAATATTGAACCTCAACTACTAGAAAAGAAAGAAGAAATTAAACCCAAAGCTTGTATGAGAGAGGAAATTGTAAGATCAGAGCAGAAATTAATGAATTTGAGACTAAGAAAACAATACAAAGAATCAATGAATTGAAGAGTTGATTCTCTGAAAGAGTAAATAAAATTAATAAACCCTTACACTACCTTATCAAGAAGAGGAAAGAGAAGATTCAAATTCAAGCTATTAGGAATGAAAAGGGTGAAATCACAATGGATCCTGTGAAAATCCAGAAGATCATTAATACCTACTACAAGAATCTGTATCTAATAAGATAGAAAACACAGAAGTGGAGAGATTTCTAGACACATATGAATTGCCAAATCTGAATTGAGAAGAGATAAAAATTCTAAATAACCAAATATCAGTCAATGAAATTGAAAATATGATTAAAAACCTACCAACAAAGAAAAGCACAGGCCGTGATGGATTCACTGTTGAATTCTACAAGAAATTTAGAGATCTAATGTCACTAACACTGAAACTTTTTAGTGAAACTGAAAAGGAAGCAATTCTTTCAAAATCATACCTGGAAGCAAGTATTATCCTGATATCTAAACCAGATAAGGGCTCAACCATAAAAGAAAACTACAGGCTAGTCTCCCTAATGAACACGGATGCAAAAATTCTTCATAAGACACTGGCAAAAAGAATGCAGCAAATCATCAAGAAAATAATATACTGTGACTGAGTGTAATTCACACCACAGATGCAGGGATAGTTCAACATATGCAGATCAATAAATGTAATATACCACATTAACAAAGTCAAAGACAAAATCTTGTGATCATCTCAATAGATGCAGTGAAAGCTTTTAGGAAAGTCCAAAATTCATTCTTGAAAAAAAAAAAACCCACAGATAATCAGAATAGATGGTCTTTATCTCAATCTGATCAGTCATTTATGACAAACCAACAGCCAATATCATACTAAATGGACAAAAACTGAAAACTTTCACTCCAAAATCAGGAACAAGGGAATGATGTCCACTATCACCACTCTTATTCAGTACAGTTCCATAAACATTAAGCAGAACAAATAGACAAGAGAGAGAAATGAAAGGAATAAGGATAGGAAAGGAAGAAGTGAAATTACAATTATTCACAGATGATGTGATGCTCTACATAGAAAACACAAAAACTACACAAAAAACTTCTAGATTTAATAACCAAATTCAGTTGTGTAGCTTGATACAAAGTCAACACTCAAAAATCCATAGCGACAGGGAAGGAGCTCAGCATGGGGAAGCAGCACCTGAGCAGCCTGTCTTTGTGGAACTCTCTGTTGGTGGGTGAGGCCTGTGGCACTGAAGCAGCCCAGTTCTTGTGGAACTCTCCCTTGGTAGGTGAGGCCTGTGATTCTGCTCTGGCCTACTCCTTTGGGACAGAGAAGGAGCTTGGCCCAGGGAAGCAGTACCTGAATGGCCTGTCTCTGTGAAACTCTCTGTTGATAGGTGAGGACCACTGCATGGAAGCAGCCCCAGGCTCTGTTGTTCTCTAGGTTGAGAGGTGAGGCCTGCTCTCCTGTGAGGATCCCTCAGGTAGCAGTGGCCCCTGTCTGGTCACCATTGGATCCACAGCCTGGAAACCCTGATACCAAAGGCCAGAATTCCCCTACCATCGCAGCTGTGGTCTGAGCCACGCACCCCAGCAATTGCATGGAGATCTTCTACCCAGCAGTCCCTGGCCTGCTACCATCTTGGGGTAAGTTTGATATCCAGGTAAAGTAGAGTCCTTAGAGTTCTTCAGTGAGCTGCCTGGGTAGCTTGTAGCTCAGCGTGTTTCATCTGACATCCAAAATGACAAGACGTAGGAGCAAAATGCAGTCTCAAAACTCAACTCCACCCAGAACAAGCCCAGGAGACACTGACATAGGAGAACTTGGAAGCCACATACCTGATATCTCTGAAATGATCTCATCTGAAGTACAGAAACAACTGCATCAGGCCATAGAAGAGATCAGAACAGAAATAATACCTCAGGCGAAAAATGAAATGACAATAATAATGGAAGTAATGTTCCACACATCTAGAGAAGAAATAGATAAAAAAAAATAGATGAACATAGGCAATAGATGGAAATGTGACATGAACAATTTAGGAATGAATTAGAACATACAAAACAGACTCAAAGAGATTTCCAGGAAATCAAAACTTCCTTTGAAAGCTTGCAAAATTGTTTAAATGAAACTGAAGATAGAAATTCAGATCTCGAAGACAGCATTGCAGCTAGCGATCATAAAAGAAAGGATCTCTAAAAATCATCAAAGATCTAGGAAAAATCAATCCAACATCTGCAAGATGAGGCAAAGAGAAATAATGTCAAAGTAATAGGAGTCAATGAAACAGCAGGAGGCAACACAAATGACATAAAAAGAATATTTGCAGAAATAATAGCATAAAATTTCCCAAACATGGAAAAAGAACCTGAGATACATTAAATGAGGCATATAGAACTCCAACAAGACACAACCCAAATAAAACTACACCCAGACATATAATAATCAAGATATCAGGTATCCAGCAAAAGAACAGAATATTAAAGGTGCTAGAGAAAAGAAACAGATCACCTATAAAGGCAAGCCCATCAGAATCACAGCAGACTTCTCAACACAAGCCATGCAACTGAGAAGAGCTTGGAGTGAGATAGTACAGGTTCTGAGACAAAGCAGCTTCCAAACCAGACTGATGTATCCTGCAAAACTATCCTTCACATTCAATGCAGAAATAAAATATTTCCACAACAAAGAGCAAATAAAGAACTTAATAAGTGCCAACCCATCCTTACAAAGAGTACTAAAAGATATTCTACACAGAGAAAAAAGTAACCACAATCTCAAGAATAACAATAGGAAGGAACCCTCAAGGAGAGCAAGCAATTAAACAGACAGCAAAAGTAGGAAACCAACAGCAAGTAAATAGCATGACAAGGATAAACCAGCATATATCAATTATAACCATTAATGTAAATGGCCTCAATTCACCTGTCAAAAGAAACATACTGGCAGAGTGGATTAAGGAACAAAATCCCACAATATGCTGTATACAGAGAATACACTTTAATCAAAAGGAAATCCATAGACTGAAAATCAAAGGATGGAAAACAATTCCCCATGCAAAAGCTTCCCAGAAAAAAGCAAGGGCAGCTATTATGTTTGAAGACAATGTAAACCTCAAACTGAAAATGATCACAAGAGATAAAGAAGGTCACTACGTACTAGTTAGGAGAAAACTGCAAGAGGAAGAGATAACAATCCTAAACATTTATGCACCAAATACTGGAGCACCAAACTATGTAAGTCAAATCTTAAAAGACATGAAAAACCAAATAATCCATAACACTATTGTAATAGGGGACCTAAACACCCCTTTGACACAAAGAAACAGGTCAACTGGACAAAAACTCAACAAAGATGTAACAGATTTGAACCAAATCTGCAAACAAATGGACTTGATAGATGTATATAGAGTATTCCACCCCACAACATCAGAATACACATGTTTCTCAGCTGTACATGGAACTTTCTCTAAAATAGACCATATTCTAGCCCACAGAGCATACCTACATAAATGCAAAAGAAGTGAAATCATCCCATGCATATTATCTGACCACAGTGCAATGAAATTGGAAATTAATGACAAAAGGAGCTCCAAAAACTCCATAACCACTTGGAAATTAGGCAATAATCTCCTGAACAACCAATGAGTCACAGAAGAAATGAAAGAAATTTAAAAATACCTAAAAACAAATGAAAATGCAAATACAACCTGCCAGAATCTGTGGGATGCAATGAAAGCAGTTCTCAGAGGGAAATTTACAGTGGTGAAATCACATATAGGGAAAACAGAGAGAGAACAAATAAATAGCCTAATGCTGAACCTCAAACTTTTAGAAAAAGAAGAACAAACCAAGATCAAAGCCCAAAGAAGGGAGGAGATTATAAAGCTCAGGGCAGAAATTGATGCAACTGAGATGAAGAAAACACTACAAAAAATAAATGAATCAAAGAGTTGGTTTTTTGAAACAGTAAATAAAATTGATAACCACCTAGCAAACATTATCAAAAAGGAAAGGTAAATACTCAAATTCACGTGACAAGGAATGAAAAGGATGAAATCACTACAGATCCTACAGAAATTCAAAAGATCATTAATACCTACTTTGAAAATCTTTATTCCCATAGGATAGAAAACTCAGAAGAAATGGACAGATTCCTAGATATGTACAAATTGCAAAAGTTGAATCAGGAAGATATAAAAATCCTGAACTACCCAATATCAATTAATAAGATTAAAAATGTGATTAAAAACTTATCGACAAAGAAAAGCCCAGGCCCTGATAGATTCACAGCAGAATTCTAAACAATATTCAGAGAAGATTTAATGTCAACACTCCTCAAACTCTTCAATGGAATTGAAAAGGAAGCAATTCTCCCTAACTCATTTCTGGAGGCATTATCCTGATACCAAAACCAGAGAAAGACCCAACCAAGAAAGATAACTATAGGCCAATCCGCCTAATGAACATAGATGCAAAGATACTCAATAAAATACTAGCAAATAGAATGCAGTAAATCATCAAGAAAATTGTACACCATGACCAAGTTGGATTCATTCCAGGAATGCAGGGATGATTCAGTATATGCAAATCAATTAATGTAATACACCATACCAATAGAGCCAAAGACAAAATCCACATGATCATCTCAATAGATGTGGAAAAAGCTTTTCACAAAGTTCAACATGCATTCATGATAAAAACCCTAGAGGAAATAGGAATAGATGGCCTTTACCTCAATCTGATCAAAGCCATCTATGACAAACCAACAGCCAGCATCATACTAAATGGACAAAAACTAAAAGCTTTCACTTTAAAGTCAGGAACAAGATAAGGATGTCCACTGCACCACTCCTATTCAACATAGTTCTGGAAGCATTAGCCAGAGCAATTAGATAAGAGAGAGAAATAAAAGGAATAAGGATAGGAAAGGAAGAAGTGAAATTATGACTAT
The DNA here is from genome assembly GCA_004027595.1 of Dinomys branickii. Lineage (NCBI taxonomy): Eukaryota > Metazoa > Chordata > Mammalia > Rodentia > Dinomyidae > Dinomys > Dinomys branickii. Next base: position 18,394 of record PVLD010017257.1, read on the forward strand.
TTGCAGATGATATGATACTTTACATGGAAGACCCCAAAAATTGCACCAGACGTCTCCTTGAATTAATAAACAAATTCAGTAGTGTCGTTGGATACAACATCAATGCTCAAAAATCAATAGCATTCCTGTAAACAAACAACAAACAGACCGAGAGAGAAGTTAAGGAAACCAGACCTTTCACAATAGCATCCAAAAATTGAAATATTTAGGAATCAATCTAACTAAAGAAGTAAAATATCTATTCATTGAAAACTACAGTACTCTGAAAAAGGAGATAGAAGAGGACTTCAGTAAATGGAAAAACATCCCCTGCTCATGGTTGGGAAGAAACAACATTGTGAAAATGGCCATACTACCAAAATTGTTGTACAGATTCAATGCAATTCCCATCAAAATACCATTAGCACATCTCACAGATCTAGAGAAAATGTTCCTTAAATTCATCTGGAACCAGAAGAGACCCAGAATAGCAAAAGCAATCCTGGGCAACAAAGTTAAGTCAGGTAAAATCACAATCCCTGACCTGAAATTATACTACAAAGCTACTGCAATAAAATCAACCTGGTACTGGCTAAAAAACAGATTTGAAGATCAATGGAACAGACTGGAAGATGCAGCCACAACCACAACACACTCAGCCACCTAATCTTGGACAAAGGGGCCAGTCAAGCTCACTGGAAGGAAGACAGCCTCTTTAATAAATGGTGCTGGAAAAATTGGCTTGCCTCTCGCTGAAGACTGAAAATAGACCCAAGCCTATTACCATGCACCAAACTCAAGTCAAAATGGATGACAGATCTCAATATTAAAACAGAAACACTAAATCTATTGGAAGAGAAGGTAGGTAAAAATCTTGAAGACATAGGAGTAGGCAGAGAGTTCATGAACAAAAATCAAACTGCAAGGGAAACACTTCAAAGAATCAACAACTGGGACCTCATCTTATTGAAAAGTTTTTGCAGCTCTAAATAAATCACCAGCAGAGTAAAAAGAAAACCCATAATTTGGGAAAAAATCTTAGCTGACTGTCCTTTGGACAAAGGTCTTCTATCTAGAACATATAAAGAATTAAAAAGACATCAACCTCCCCAAATTCAAAGACCCAATCTTCAAATGAGCATGTGAGATGAATACATACTTCTCAGATAAAGAAATACAAACGGCAAATAAATACATGAGAAAATGCTCAACATCATTAGTCATTTGAGAAATGCAAATTAAAACAATGTTGAGATTTCATTTCACCCCAGTAACAATGGCTATCATTAAGAAAGCAACCAATAACAAATGCTGGTGAGGCTGTGGAGAAATAGGAACTCTTTGCCACTGCTGGTGGGAATGCACACTGATGAAACCACTATGGAAATCAGTTTGGAGATTCCTCAGGAAACTAGGTCTAGAGATCCCATCCAACTGAGCTATTCCCCTTCTGGGTATTTTCCCAGAAGACCTGAAAACATCATATCACAGTGATATATGTGCACCCATGTTTATAGCAGTGTAATTTGTAATAGCTAAATTGTGGAAGCAACCCAAATGTCCATCCCCTGAGGAGTGGATAAAAAAATTGTGGCATTTTTATATAATGAATATTACTCAGCTACAAAGAAAGATAAACTTGAGGTTTTTATAGGTAAATGATCACAAATAGAGACCATACTCAGAAGTGAGGTAAATCAGATGTACATGTGTAAGCAATATATTGTATCACTAGTGTAAGAACCGGAGAATATGAATATAAGTTTGGAGGTATGATAAACATTGTGAAATGAAAAGAAACTGATCAAAAGTAAAGAGCAACTGGAATAAGGGGAAAAAGTAAAGGAAGAAAGGAAGAATTATATATGTATGTACATATATGCAGGAGAGCTAACATAGTTGTACTACTGACTTTTGTCACTTTATTGTAAGGAACAGTTAATGATTAGTTGTTTGATCAATCTTGCATGTTTATATTTGTTTTCCTAAGTATACACTTTGAAGTTATCAATATGTAATACAACAAGCATTGTTAATTTCCTGTCACCTTGTCTCTAATTCAGGTCTGATTGTACTATTTTTGGGCTACTTTGTAAGTGCCTGTCTGTTTGTTAATATGTTTTTGTTCTTTTACTTTTAAAATAAAAAAAAATCAATAGCATTCCTGTACACAAATAACAAAGTAACTGAGAGAGAAATTAGGATTGCCTTTCACAGCAGCATCCAAAAAATGAAATATGAATCAATCTAACAAAGGAAGTGAAAGACGTATAAGTTGAAAGTTACAGTATTCTGAAAAAAGGATATTGAAGAGGAGGTCAGAAAACGGAAAGCTGTCCTTGCTCATGGGTAGAAAGAATGAACATAGTGAAGATGGCCATAGTCCCAAAATTGTTATACAGATTTAATGCCATCCAGATCAAAATACCATTATATACCTGATAGAGCTAGGGACAATATTCTTAAAATCTTTGGATGCAGAAGAGATGTAGAATATAAAAATAAAAATTTCTGGCAACAAAGACAAGGCAGGGAATTTTATACTTCTTGACTTTAAATCATACTGCAAAACCTGCTGTGATAAAAAACAGCATGGTGCTAGCATGAAAACAGATCTGAGGACAATGGAACAGATTAGAAGACGCAGAAACAACTCCAAACACCTTTAGCCACCTTATCTTTGATAAAGGAGCCAAACATGTCCACTGGAAGAAAGACAGCCTCTTTAACAGAGTGTTGGAAAAACTGGCTTTCCTCAGTGCTAAAGCCTAAAACTAGACCCATGTCTATCACCATGTACTAAACTAAAATAAAAATGGATCAAAGACCTAAATATTAAAACAAAAACATTAAATCGGCTGGAAGAGAAAACAGGCTGAACTCATAAAGACATAGGTGTAGGCAATGATTTCATGAAAAAATCCCAATCACACAGAAAATAACACAACAAATCAACAACTGGGATCTCATCCTATTAAAAAGCTTTTACACAGCAAAATAAATCACCAACAGAAAAGACAACTTACAGAGTGGAAAAAAAATGAGCCAATTGTCCTTCAGACAAAGGACTTATAGCCAGCACATCTAACTTTTATTCAAAAATAGGCATATGAAATGAATGCATACTTCTCAGATAAAGAAATACAAATGGCAAATAAATGTATCAAAAATTGTTCAACATCACTGGTTATTAGAGAGATGAAAATTAAAACAATGCTGAAATTCTATCTCATTTCTGGAAGAATTGCTATCATCCAGAAATCAATAACAAATTCTGGAGGGTCTGTGGGGAAAAAGGAACCCTTTTTCACTGTTGGTGTGAGTGTAGATTGGTGAAAACATTGTAGAAATCAGTGTGGAGGTTCTTCCAAACTCTAGGATTAGAGGTCCCATTTGACCCAGCTATTCTTCTTCTGGAGTATCTTCCTGGAAGAGTTAAAAGCATTATACTACAGTAGTACATGTTCACCCATGTTTATAACAGCACAATTTGTAACAGCTAAATCTTGGAAACAAGCCAAGTGCCCATCAACCGAGGAATGGATAAAGAAGATGTATTTTTTAAAAATATAATGGAGTACTACTCTGCCACAAAGAAGGATAAATTTGAGACATAACTTGAGACTGTGCTCTTACGTGAAATAAATTAAACTTACATATGCAAAGACCACATTACCTCCCTGGTGTGAGAAACCAAAAGAATAAATAAGGACCAAAATAGATATTGTGAAATGGAAAGAAACTGTTCAAAAGAAAGGAAAAACTAGCCTAGGGAATGAGGAAAGCAAGCAAGTGAAAAGGGGAAAAAAACAATTAAAAAGGATAAAATGGAAGCAAAGGTTTGTAAATAGGGGGAGAGAGATTGAGGGGAGGAGAAGGGATTTGGAAAAGAGGAATGAAAATATATCATGTATGGTACAAATTTCCTATGATGAATATGATAATTATGTATTTCTAAAATGTACCAATAAACAATTTAAAAAGTTAAATATATCTAATTATTTTTTCCTTTTAAAAAAATTAGCTCCTAGAAAATTTAGAATTATTTATGTGGTTCACAGATTTATGGGCTGTATCCTATTTCTAGCAGACAGAGCTACTTCAGGGTATGCGGGGTGGAGGGGGCGGGGTAGTGGGAGTTCAGCAAATATCCAAGTAGTATCATAGGCTGGTGAATTTCATCCCGTAGCACCTTCTTCGGGGCATCAAACCTAAACCGCTCACACGAATATCTCAGCTCTGAAAACAGGAAGAGACTACTGGGGACTGTGCAGCCTGATTCTCAACCTCCATCCTCCCACCACCCTCCATCTCCTCCAGTGTTACAGAGTTCAGTAGGAGATACGCATTTATCTTGTTGGTGCAAATAGACTATTTACATGGAAATATTGAAACACACAAAAAAAATCCCTATTGGTTTCATTCTTACTTCACCCTGGAAAACAGAATCTAGTTCCAAAATAATAGACAATTTTGGTGGTTAGTATAGTTTATTTCAAAAAGTACTAAAATAACAATACTTGACAGATATCTGCAGTTAAACCTAGAATATCGGGGTGCAGCCTCTGACAGTGATGATAATTGATGAAAACAAAAACTGGCTTATTTGAAGTGGTATCTGTAGGCGGTACATGGGAGTGGCTGTAGTGCCCCCAAAAGTGTGGAAAGAAAGGTAATACAATTACTTTGTGAGGGCTGACTGTGAAAATCATGCAAAATACCTAAAAAGCAGTGTCTCAAATTGGAATGTCATTAATTTTCCATCTGTAAGAAGTATCTAGAATTCTGTTCTAGCTCCTTTTTGCTATATATACTCCCAGCCTTGTGAGCTCAGACTTTTTGAGATACCTAGATTTTTTTTTCCAGTACTGGGCATTGAATTCAGGATCTTGTGCATGCTAGAGATACCTAGAGCTTTAAGTGCTGGTGAGTTATATTTTTTAAATGAGTCAAATTAACATCTGCACCAAATACCTCCACTCTTAAGTTCAACAGTTCTTTTTTTGTTGTTTCTGTATTTACTTCTATGTGAGCAATGTTTTGATTATATTTTTAGTGAAAAATCTAACCACACTGAGAAAATTAAGTATCATTTTTCAGATACTATCACATGTTAGGGACTCATCCCTTGCTCCCTGCTGGAAAGAAAGCCTAAGTAAATCCCTAGCCCCAGAGCCAGTTTAGCGTTGCTACGGAGGTTCTGTCCCCAGTTACCCTTTTTCCAGAGGCTCTGTTTTCTCACTCAAGGCACCTGAGATCTAGCTGAAGTTTTCCTGAATGAAAAGCTTTCAGGATTTCCTGGTAAAGATGGATTTGTATCAATATACATCCTATTGGAATACCTACTTTCCCTACCCCCTGCCAACTGCTATGCGTTCTGAGCCCAGTGTGAATATCTGGGTCATTGATAGTTGGGTCAGTGTGAGGTAGTCAGTTGATATGCTGATAACCTGTGATTTTGGTTAATCCAAGTCCATCCTTGAGATCAACACAATAAACACTAAGTTTCTTGACCTGAAAGGCTGGTGGCCAGATCCAGGATTGTTGTTACCAAAAATCTCATATGTGTAAAAACTTCACCAAGATGTCCTATTGTCAGTAAATTGTAAATTTTATTCTTTATAAATTTGTCTTAACAGAAGACAAATCCTCCATCAATGCTAGTTTCATTGTGGAAAAGAAACCTAACCTAACCAGCCAATGGAGCCCTCTGTGCAACTGAATTTAGTTATTTGTTCTGACTTGAGGCCCCATTAATCTCCTGCTTAAAGTGCAGATTCCTCTTGAACTGGCCGCTCTGTCTAAGTATTTTGTTCTAGCAAGGAGATCCTATTTATGATTTCACAATGAAAACATCTTAAAAATCTCTTTTCTACTGAAATATCTAAACTCAAGTAGAAACCCAAAATGGAAGCTCTGGACAGACTAAACTATGGTAGGCAAAATCAATACAGAAAAGCAACTACCACAGAATTTGGTCCAGAGAAATAGAATTATTGTTGTGACTATACTTGACCAGAAGGTTCAAGAGCCTTTGGGAATGAGTTTTGGGGAGAATTTGGAAAGGTTTGGAGATACTGGTTGAAAAAGTAGAAATGGAATACCTTAGGTTGTTCTGTATGGGAGATTCTGGTCAAAGTTCAGAAGATCAGAAGGCTGACACAAATTCTGCCCATAAAGGCAAGTCCTGGGAGGTTTCTGCTGGGAAGGATTGCACTGGTTGTTGGACTCCAGATAATGTGTGTTATGGTGTGACAAAAAGTTTGTGTGCATTTTGCCCAGATATTTTGCTTGAGAGTAAGATTAAGGGCAGTGGACTAATTAATATGGCAGAAGAAATTTCAAAGCAGTCAAATGTTGAGGCAGTGGCATGGCTATTGTTCGGGGCTTTTAACCAGATCTATGTTGAGATTTAAGAGCAAAGAGCCCAAAAGGATGATTTAAAATGTGAGTTTGGCCAGAATGGAAGCTCCAACAAAGCTGTGGACTATAGTAAAGATAGAGCTGAGGAGATCTCAGTTGCTGAGAAGGAACAGGAGAACAGAAAAAGATGGCCTGAGTAGAAGACTAGAAAAGATGCATCAAAAGAAGCAGCAAGTCTTCACCTTTTGCAGCCTCAAAACTGCAAAAGTGAAAGATTGCTTTGAGGAAAAAGCCACAGAGCACCATGTTCCAGAATGGAGGCAACATAGAAAATTTTTCCTCAGAATTGGATTCTGAGTGCCCAGGAATTAAGGCACTCCACACCTACAGGCAAGAGAGAGGGAAGCCTGGCTACTCCTCCAGCTGGCAGCAGACCTTGGCATCATTCACATGGTGCTGGTTTTAGGTGCATGCAGAATGCAAGAGCTGTGGGGTTCAAAGGGCTTCCACCCCTATTTCAGAAGCCATGGGAGGCAGAGCAGTGTGCCCCTGAGAGGGCAGTGTGTGTAGCTGTGTGTGTGAAGCTGAAGGTACAGTGGAGACCACAGAAGTTTGGAAAAGCCAGGAATGTGGATCATCTAAGGAAAGCTGCAAGGAGGGAGCAAAGCAGCCTAAGAGAAAAACCGTAACCACCAGAAGTGCTATAGTGGTGGAATCATTCAAACCCTTTGGAGTTCACAATTTTCCACAGACTCCTTCAGATGCTGAACATGGAACTATGTGATTTAATGTTTGTCCTGATGGATTGTGGATTTGCCTTGGTCCCATTCCCTTGTATCCCCGTTTATAACTTTTGGAAAGAAAATGTTTATATTGTGCCACTGAATGTTGGAAATGTTTAGCTTTTCACTTGTACAGGGGCTTGCAGAGAGTTTGCCTTGTATCTCAGAGAAGACTTAGGACTTGGACTTTTCAGCAGTGGTGAAATTGTTAGGACTTTGGCAACTCTTGCAGATGGAGTAAATGCCTATTGCATAAAGGGATGTACATGAATCTTTGGGGATTCAGGGACAAAATGTAACATAATGTTGATAAACTTAATACTGATTCTTAAGCATTATTAAACCTTTGTTATAATATTCAAGCTGTGAAATGATAAGAATAAGCATGTCTTTGTATCTGGACACCAGTTTTAAGAAATATGTCTGCTTGCCAAGTTGACAAGTGATGGATTGTGATGGTTGGTATATTGTGTCAACCTGAGAAGTTTAGAAGTTTAACTAAGTGACTCAGTAGGGGGCCAGAGTCCTCACTTTGTAAATATCCTCACCCTGTGCAAGAGGAGGGCACAGGGATTGTGTGAATGATACTCCTACCCCAAGGGGTGGTACCCTGCTTACAATGTAAGGGAGGAAAAGAGGCTTGATCTCCCTCAGTTTTGCTGCCTTTTGTCACCATGAACTGTTGCCCCTCTGCCATGTTACCCTGCCTTGTAGCCAGCTAATTGTGGAGTGAAACCTCCCCAAACTGTTAATTAAGTAAATAATTTCTTCCTTAACTTTGAGTACCAGGTATTTTGTGTCAGCCATGACAGAAAAGTAACTAAGATGCTATTTTATAATGAAAATTCTTAAAACTCTCTTTTCAACCAAAATATCTAAACCCAACTAGAAACTTAAAATAGGGGGCTCTGGATGGATTAAATCATACAGGCAAAATCAATAGACTTGTTAAGGGAGGTGAGCATGTTCAAGCAGGAAATAAGTATGTTCAAGTAGACATGGAAGTGGTCAAATACTATGTATGAAAGTTTATAGAAAGTTCATCCTTGTGCTGGCCAAGAAAAACCAAGTATTCACAGTAGTCCATCAACCTGTTGATTGAACACCCCAAACTCAAACCTCTGAATGGGAGGGTGTTTTGCCCATAAAAAAATGAGTACATCACTTGAATGAGTTGTTTGGCTCTTTAACTGTAATTTAGTTGTAGCTAATCTGGACATTGTAGGTACTTGTTCTCTTTAGAAAGAATTACAGTAGTGCACAAACAGAGGCAGACTGAGTATATAGTAGGAATCCAAGTGCAAAAACATATTCTCCCAGTAACTGCAGCATAAGGTGCTGCCTGAGTAGATGCAGTAGTAAGCAGACCAGGGAAATAGTGCCAAAGAAGAAGGGGTAGTGACCACATATGGATCCCCGGTCATGGCTCCATGACCATCCAGACACATCCCGATGCTTTATTAATCCTCTGAATGGCTCCAAAGCCAATCAAATTGACAACCTTGTCACAAAATTAAAATGAGATGGAATTCGAAGCTTGTCTGGACCATACATAGTAAAGTATTGTCTATGGAATTTAAAAGGTTCTCTTTTATCACTGGTGGATTTTTGACTTACTCTCCTGAGTATGAAACTAAAAATGAGGTCCTCTGATATTAATTTAGAAATACCTACTGTCGGGGTTTCACGTTACAGTAATTTTTTTTAGATCACCAGAGATAGTAACTCTTGAAAACAAGAGATGACTTTCTGTGGGACAGAGACAAAAGTTCCCTAAGCTTTATTAACTTTTAAGCCAAAGATTTGTTTTGTCTTTGTCTTTTCTCTGAAGCTTCATAAAACTATGAGTTAACTTATTCTTGTAGATTTTGGAAAATTTACATTGACTGGATCACTTGAAGTCAAACTGTATAAAGGAAGTGGAAGTTTTAGGTGTATATTCACAGTTAGGATTATATACTGGACGATTGTTCTGAGGGGTTCACATGTATTGAACTATTCAATCACCATAACCTCCCTATGGGTTTGATTATCTCATTGTGTAGATGAGGAAACAGAAAAAATAGGTTATATAACTTTCTGTAGATACAAAGGTTACTGTTTTACACTAGAATTAGAAACTAAGCAACTTTACTACAAAATGCATCTTGAAAACAGTAGATAGAATCCTGTTGGACAAAGAAAAAATTTTTGAGAGGAGTAGTCCGGGAGAAGCAGAGTTTAAATTCTGTTACAAACTCCAGAGGGATATGCAATCTTCAAAATCTCTAGTATTTGTAGCCTTTGGACCTGACAGATACACAGTGAGGATTGCTTTTGTCTAGTCTTTTAGTGAAGGATAAAGTGTTCAGGAGTATTAGGGAGACTATCAGATTTTAATATCTCATTAGTCAAAACACTCCTTCTTTTGCAGCTCCTGAAAACAGCAGATGGAAACAGAGGCAGAACTTATTTCTAAGTATCATAGAAACCACTTTCCTCACCATATTTCAAATTCCAGATTGGTGCTGTTGATCTCTGGGTCATCAAAAGCACAGGTTAGTGAGTGCTGGGATCCATCCACTTCCAACTGAGCATAGCAGGAGAATGAGTAATCTGTGTCTAACTCTGCATCTTCCAAATCTCCTGGAAGGAACAAACATATAGCTGTTACTGAGGTAAAAAAATGCATTAAAAAATCAGGTGTGACCTTAATAAAATGGCAAACTTGTAGCCGACATGAAGAAGTGAATATTTTCCTAAAGAAGGAAATATTAACAGCAAAGACAAGAAATAAGGAAGAAGAAAAATCCAAAAATTCAATGTGCAGTTTTTTTTTTTAACAGAAAAAGCTTCATCATCCTTAATAAATAAGTACAAATATTAGTGCTTGACAGCACTAGAAGGAGGCACTGAACTGAACATTTTAAAACCAGAATTTCTTCTGCTCTTTGTCACAGTGAAATGTTTGTACATTTCAAGTAAGCAATACGCCATAGTCATCATTCATATGCTACCTATTTTAAGCTTTGACTTTGTTACTAGTCTCCTTTTATTCCCTCCCCAGTTTTTTCTCAAATCACAGAAAATCATAGCTATCCTACAGTCAGACATTCATTTCTTAAGAGATTGCTTTCCCTTGTATCAAAAGCTATCCCATGTAAAGGCAGCGTTAAGATCTCCATTCTGTGACAGTTGAAGGCAACTTATCTTAAGCCACTGACTTAGGCAAACATGATCAGAAGAATTCCGTCCTGTGAATGTTATGTATGCTCTGTCTGTTCTTACATATTCTCGTTTTATAAGTACAATTTTTGAATAGATAATTGTGGTATTCTGGGATAAAGTGGGGAACTCGATATTTTTTGAAGTCACTTTTGGAAAGTACGATTTATCATAGATAGTATTTTATTTTTCAATGTGGGTTGCAGACTTTATGGTTAAATGTGTATTTTGTGTGCATATTTCACAATATTCAATAGAAAAGTGAAGCTAAACCAAATATACCAGCAAAAACACTCCAACTTGCCCCTGAGGAAATCCTAGCAATCAGACCCATTCTTAGATGGCTGAGTGTGAGCCTCTTACTGCTTTCTCAGTACCTGAAATTTGATGCTTCTAAGACTTTAAAATGAATGTGGAACACACTAAAACTGAACCCACATTGAATGCCACAGAGGCCATGGGTAGTCCAAACTTCACTCTGCTGAAGTAACTGGGTAGATCTGTGGGAAAGTCAGTGATCTAGCTGTAAATGGACCAACCACTTGAGTGACAAGTGGTTTCAGTTAGAGCAACACATCTCTAACAACTCAGCTAGATCAGAGTTGTGGGGACTGCTCACAACACAGATGTTTGTGTTTTCTACCATTCCCAGACTCCTTCTAGCTCCCGATTCTACCACCAGCAAGACTCCCTGTGTCATTTCAGCAGAATGCAGCCCTCTCCCTGATGACAATGTTAAGTAACATGAGGCAGCCATCATCTAGTGCTCAGCCTTAAACTATGTTTCTTTGTAATTTTATAGACTTAGGTCTTTTTTCTAAGAGGAACAGAACAGTTCTGAGTGTGTTGAGCCTCCTTTGTATGACAATTATCACATTGCCTTGAACTTTCTTTGGATGGTCCACGGACCTTATACAACAGAACATACATTACTGTGAAGATTCAGGCATCTTGTGGGTCATCTTTGTCTCTGTAATTTTGCAATACACAATGTAAGCTAGACCGAAGACAGTCTTGTAGATGCCAGGCACCAGGAGAAGAAGGAACTCCCACTGACAGCCATCCAATCTGGCAAGGTATGTTTGTTGCATAATCTCATATATAATGTAAATCACTGTTCATTCAATTTTTCCTGCACTTAAGAAAGGAGCTTCATTAAACAAAAGCAACTCGTTGACTCTTTTTTTATTCTAAAAGTAAAAGAACAAAAACCTATTAACAAACATATCCATTTATAAAGTAGCACAAGGATAGTACAAGGAATACTGAATTACAGACAAAGTAACAATGGATGTTGTACTACATATTGATAACTTCAAAGTGGTTACTCAGGAAAACAAATATAGACATGCAAGATTGATCAAATAATTAATCATTAACTGTTCCTTTCAATAAAGTGATATTAGTCAGTAGTACAACTATGTTAGCTATCCTGCATATACATATATATATATATATATGTATATATATACACACATATACATATATATATATATATATATATAATTTTTCCCCTTCTTTGTTTTCTCTTTTACCTTATCCCAGTTGCTCTTTAATTTTGAGCAGTTTCTTTTTGTTTCACAATGTCTGTCATACCTTTTAATTTTTATTCACTTTTTCAGGTTCTTACACTTTTAGCAGGTCTAGGCAGAATTTCCCAGTAACTAAGAAAAATTCTCCCATAAAATTTCACTGTATTCAAAAAAGAGAATGTTCTACTTAATGTGAACTGAAATTTTTTAGGTAAAAGTGGGGTAAACAGTGCTTAACATTGTTGCTTTTGTTAGTGGAGTGGTATGGGTTCAAATTCTAGCTATTGTGCTGTAGTTATGGCCCTTTACCAGGTTACTTGTAGGGTTTTGATGTCTAAACTTATGTTGGAATCATTGAATAGATCCATGGAAAGTTAGTTTAGAAGACAGCAAACACTCCATAAGGTCATGAACATCATAGTTTTCAATAAATAAATGATGAAAAAAATAGGAATTCTAATTGTGAAATTAGAATGGATAATTTGAGTCCTTTTGAAAAAGGGCTCTTTATCAAGTGAAGGTGTTATCATATTGTTTTGAAATTACATAGCACTTTTCCTGTTTTGGTTTTCTGAGATAGGATTTCACAATGGAGTGCAGACTGACCCTGAATCACTATGTGGTCCAGGCTGGCTTTGAACTCATACTGATGCTCCTGCCTAGCCCCCAAATTCTAGGATTACAGGCATGCGCCATCATGCCCCTTGGCACTTTTCAACAGTGAATTAATCTATTATTTTTAAAGGTTCAAGGGTTAATATTAATATTTAAATATCTAATGATTTAAATTAAAAGTTTTATAAAAATTTATTGGTTTGGAATGTTTCACAGTCAAGGCAGTACAGTTTACAAGACTTCTTCCTACTAAATGGAGTTAGTTGACTAAATGGAACAATTTAAACCACTTGGGATTTTAAAAAGTATTCTTTCTTTTCTTTCTTGTTTTTATTGGCCTTGTGGTTATGAGTGAACTAACTTATCTTTTAGCAAATAGCAACTGATCATTTTGTAAATTCCTTGTCTCCAAACTGGACGTATCTTGATATGGTCATGTGAATAGTTACAGACCTAAAAATAGCTGATATTTTAAAAGTTGAAGTGAAAGCCATTTTCAGTTGAAATTCTTATTTCTTTAAAAAAATGTTATGACCACAAGGAACAAAAGGGGTAATACATTACATCAAAAACAATAAAGCTGTCATGTGTCTTGTCATGCCTTTAAGGAAATAGTGTAGAGTATGATCATCCTTCAAAAACTGATTCATACGTGGGCATGATGTGAAAAATGTCACCCCTCTGACAACCCTTAATGAGAAAAATGCAAAGGTTTTCCATCCTTGCTAAGTACTAAGTAAACTGGCTCAAACTATCTAAGCTGAGGAAACATGACTAAGGAAACATGACCCAAAATGTCTAAGTTCAATCCTTAGACTGATGAGTTGATACTCTGTTTTACGAAAACACTCTTTAACTCTTAAAGTCATGTGGCTAAAGTTGTAAGAATGAATTGCTGGTCCAACTTCCCAGGGGCTCCTGCAGCTGGTAGATACTTTTGTTTATGGTTTCATTGTAATTATAATGTACATTTTACACATCCAGCATCTGCTTCTAGGCACTAAGTGCTTCAAGCACCCCAGAGAATTACTGCATGTCATGCACTTGTTGACTACAAAGCAATTATGTATTTCAAGGAGATAACTCACTCAGCTGTTTCTGGTATTCGCCAAGCACCTCACACCAATCTGCCAGAACTAAAGTATCGTGAAGAAATGTTCACACATTTATTTACTGGCTATTATGTTCTGGACATTGGCTTAAGTGCTAGGTGATACAACACTCATCAGTGCAACTGAAACTATTATTTCTGGACTTTACCATATCATGAAAAAGTGTGTTCTTGGACCCTCTTAAAAAGCCAAGCAAGACAAATCTAGCTCAATTTTCTGACAATATAAAATTACCTTAGAGATTTTCCAATTGAGAATAACTGCAGTATTTATTCCAATGTTCTTTCATAACACAGAAGCATCAATCAACATTTAAGATACAAATTTGAAAAGTCCAGTGCACTCCTGTTTAACAATTCCTAGGCATTAGAAGCCCCCACAGTATGTCCCTATAAACCCACATCAGGCATTAGAACACACAAATGACTGAGTAAATGTAAATGTAGTTCTTGAATTCCATAGCAACCTGGTGGCCTGCTCAGGTCTGCTAGAGAAATGAGTGACCTGAAGCATACACTGGAGATAATCCGATATTCCCCCCCAAAATAAGAAATGACTCACCATTCTGCACATAGCCACTCTCTCCAGAAACAGCATGAAGTAAATAGAAAACCATAGCAAAAGCTGTGCCTAGAATTTTCATTCTGAGAGAGAGAGAGAGAGAGAGAGAGAGAGAGAAGCAGAAAGAGAGAAACAGAGAAACACAGAGAGCCAGAGCCAGAGAGACAGAGAGACAGAGACACACACACACGGAGAAACAGGAGTGAACTGCAGAGCAGAAGTGCGAGCCTGTACGTACAAATGAATGAGAGGGAGGGAGACTAGGTCTACAGCTTAATAGTTAACCACAAGTAGGGGAAGTATACACACAGCGTACAACAGGGCAAGTGCCAGAAACAGGAAGTCTGAGTAAAAGTATTACTGCTGTAAGTAGAGGGAGAGGAAACGAAGAGATACAGCGATTTAAATTATTCTACCTCTCTGGTACTCCTTGCAGACCCCCAAATCACTGTGCTTACTTTGGAAGAAGATTTCAGATTTTCCATCAATGTTTAAGTAATCTCAGACTAGAGCCCAATTTAAAAGGATCACAAGACAAAAATCTAAACTTATAAAGTTAATCAGTTGTTTATTTTGGGTGAGTTTTGGTTTATATTGTACGAAGTAATTTATAGTAAGTTTGTTTTCTCTTTCAGTCTTTCTTTCCCATTAGGACGCATTTGTAGTACATAGCGATCACATCCCTTGTAGGGAGTGGGCACACGTGCAAAGCACATCTTAATTCTCTTTTCCATCCGCTTCCTCTTCTCTCTCTTTCCCTGCCATGGTAAGTTTATTTTAAACAGTTTACTTGCTACCTTTTAATGTACACAATCACAGTTTTTTTTTTCTTTGATTTTCTGGGTATAGTCCTAGCACCTGTCCTTACCTCACTTATCACAGTGGGCATTCATTCAAGAATTGTCTATGTGAAATGTAGGTCTTGCCAAACAGAGCTAGAGACAAAAGTTACCCCTCCTCCTGTTTGTGTAATATGTTTTATTGAAAAGTACTCTCACCTATTTTTGTGTCTAGTCTACAGATGCTTTCATGCAGCAGTGGCAGAGCTAAGTAGATGAGACAGGTAGGATGCAATGGATAAACAGTAAATCACTACCACCTGCTTCCCTGTAGAAAGGCTATTGATCTTCTGTTTTTAGAGAGAAGAGTTACTTCCTTTTTGTATTTTAATAGGATTTTATTTGTGAAAATCTGATTGTCATCCATCTTCTAAGGAACATAGAGCATGCACCAATCATGCTGGTACTTATGTATAAGGGGCAGATGCCTAACACAATGACACAGATAATTCAGACTCTCTAAACTTGTATGACCATCAAAATTATTTCCAACCTTGCTTCATAGTTAAAGTGATAGGTTTGCTAAGACCGGCTGACTTCTTGGTAACTGTTAAATTGTTTTTTAAGCCATTATCTGTGTTCAAAGGTGCTAGCTTATATTAGTCCAGTGATCAGTGGACAGATAACACTTCTTGTAAGACATAATTCTGCTTAAGTCTTCAACTGAGTCATCTAACCTTGATTCTAGCCATAAAGCCACACCCTTTGATTCAGAGTGGCTCTCTTTTGGAGGAAGCTATAAGACTGTAATTATAAGGTGATGAGTTCAGAGAACAGAAAAGGACAGTGAGTTTGGAATTTTTGTTTGATTCTCTATTGTTGGGTAGATTGTCCCTATGGGAATATAGAAATTACTAAATTAGTAGAGATGAAAAGCATTGTTTCTGGTATGAAACAAATCAATGCTTCTAAAAGTTGAATAAACTACCCTGTCTCATTGTTATAGTTATTGTGGTGATTTAACAAGACCAGAAAAGCTCAGGTGAGGAGTCTTTACATCTTCATTTTCTGAAGCTGATGCAGAGACAGATATGGTCTATACCAGTTATAAGGCCATGATTCGTAGTACAAACTCAAGGAAGTAAGAATCCAGCTGAGAGGGTCATATCCTATTTTCCATCTGTCTGAAACTTCTTTTGGCATTCCAAAGTGCCTCCCATATAAAGAGAGATGGTTTTGTTCATTAGGCAGTGATTTGTGTCCTTATTACTATTCTTGTTTTGAAAGCTTGGTTAGAAAATTGTAAGCCTTATTCACAAATTTTAGCACGTTTGTGCACTGAGCTGAATATCCTTTCTAGAAAGTGGTGATTATAAATTCCCAGAACTAAGCAAATGTTCAAGGAGCAGTCACAAGTTCTATGTATCTGCCGGCTTAGTGTCAGGAACAGCTCTCAAATCATCACTCCGCAAGTGAGTAACTGGGTTATGTCTCTTTAAATTCTCTTGTTTATAATGTAAGTGGACTATCATTTTGATTGTATCTCCTTCCTTTAGTTGTGAAGATGTAAAAGAACAAAGTCAAGACACAATATTTTCGTACAGCATGTGCTAGTTTTCTCAGGGGATTTCCACTACTGTGCTTACCCATTTTGGGTAAGGTAAATGCTGCCAAAAGAACCTTAGTAATAAACTAAATAAAGCATAGCCAATTCAGTGAATAATGAGATGTCACTCATCCTTCTAGATAGTATGGGCGAAGGGGGGTACTTTCTTTACTCTGTTCTTATTAGTCCTTTCAAACTTATGAAAGCTAAGGAGGAACAGCCTGGTTTCACATAAGCCCTGGATGAAACACATTTACTAATTTGCTTTGTCATCACTGCTTGGAAGATGAGTACAGCTAGAAGAATGAGATCAGAAAGAACAGCCGCGCTGAGCTTCCAGCAGTGCAGTCAGGACCCAAGCATCTGAGCGAGTGAAGTAAGTTCTTGAACATGTCTGCCGGAATCATCCAACTTCTCTTCTCTCATCATTTCCTGTCATCATTACCCTTTTCGTGCCCCTCTTAGAGGTGTTGTCGTTTTTGTCTCATGTGTTTCTATAATGATGTACCATTAAAAAAGAAAGTTATTTTATCATTTCTTAGAGGCAGAACATACCAATCTCATAGAAAGACTCCAACTGGTCAAATCTCTCCTGTCTTCCTTGTTTTCTGATTTTTCAGGCCATGTGTGAATTACATGCTATGAGGTAGTGAAGCCCTAAAGAGGTTTTTTTTTTTTTCCTCTTGAGACAGGGTCTTGCTGTGCAGTTCAGGCTGGTCTTGAGCTCACTTTATAGCCCAGGTTGGCCTGGATCATCCTGCCTCAGCCTCCCAAGTGCTGGGATTATAGGTGTGCTCTATCATGCCTGGCCGAGGCCCTAAAGAGTTAAGAGAGCTGAACCTTCAATGAGATTTCAGATTCTGGAATCTGGACGTTAGAGGAATGCATGTACACTTTATTTGATTTTTTTGTTGGTCATTAACCCAGTTAAAGTTCAATCCAGGAAAATCCATACCTTTCTTCTATTTCCTCATTAGTAAGAATAAAAGTTTTACCAGGCAAACTCAGGTTAACATTTTAACTTCCTCCTACTCTGTATCATTTAGATTTATCTCTTAGGATTAAAGGTTTTATTTCTGTCTTTTACAGAAATTATAAATTGAGTGGAACAGATGCAAGTGCATTACGTGTGTTTCAGTACCTTTGGGAAATATCCTGGTTCTAGAGTAAAAGTAGTTCTGTGAGTCAGTGTTTACAAGGAGTTTATAAAAATACCCTTAAGCTTCTAGTAATTGTCCCAGATGAAAATAATTTAAAAGTCATTTACCTTATGCTTGTATATTGAGAACAATAAGATGAAACACCCGCACAACCCCCACCAATAATAGCATGTGTTCAAACAGGAATATCCTAGGCAAAATGTTGAAAAATACTCAAAAATTTCAAAGCCCATTCTATGAAATCTTTGCTATCTCTTCCAACTAACAACTTACCTTCCTTAAATAATGCATCTTATCCCGAAAATGAGAAACAATCTTAGGCACTTGTCTACCTAGCATTGGGGTGGGAATGAAGTAAAGCCTGGGCAGGGGAGTGAATGGTGACTCCCCAAGAGGTATGGAAAACGAGAAGTGAGCATCCAAAAGTAAGTGAAGATAGCTGTGGAGGAACTTCCTGTTGCTCTAGTCCCAGACTAATTGCCTTTATGATTTGATCAGTTTATGCTGAGTCAGTCCCTAGCGTTCTGAGGGGATATCCCAGAATCTTGAAGTTTCATTTCTAGGTAAATGACTTTTAAATCATTCTCATCTGCATGTTCCTTGCTGTGCTTCTTCTCTCTCCTTCATCCCTCCTTACCGCATGGTGTCACTCCACGTTCTGCTCTTGTTCTCATGGACACACTTTGAAATGTCACACTGGGTTTGTCTTTCCAAGATGTCAGCTTGTATCTTTGGATATAACAAACATGAAACCTTTGAGTATTCATATTTTGCTCTTTGCTGAAGACATTTCTATCAGAAAGGGAATAATTTGATTTTAAGACATATTCTGACTCTTGGGGATACTGGCCAGGAAGTGATGAAATATTGTAGAGAAACAAGAGTTCGAGAGGCATACATTTCCCCTGACAATGTGACATCACAAACCCACCACTATGTCAAACGCCAGACAAAAACAAAACATTCACCATGCTAGAAAAAGAAAGGAAGGAGAAAATATCCAATTAATTTTAACCAAAACAGAAGAATTTTATTTGGAAATTTCAAGGTCAAATTTCTTACTGTTGGTAGAATGTAGAGTTAAGGTACAAATAAAATTGGTTTACATAAATAAAAGATCACATTTCTTGAACACATAAGTATTTTTCTGCAGTTAGAAAAACAGCACAATTTTTATATTGCCATGGACTGAGTCAGCCTGAATAGGAAGAGCTGGGCTCAAGTGAGAATGGGAGCGGGAATCTCTTATCTTACAGATGTTCTTACAGAGCCACACTAATTCTAGGTAATGTCTGACTTCATCTACTTGCAGCAGTTCCAAGAGATCTACTGGCAAAGCTGTATCATAACTTCTGAGACTCATTCTGTTGGCAAAGAGTTAAAAAGCTCTAGGGTTCGCTGTATTTCTCCGCAGTAAAAAGGATATATCTTGTGGAAGATTTCTTCAAAGCAACAGCCAGGGGAAAAGGAGGTCAGATGGGCTTCCCACCTAACATAGGAGATATAGAGATGTATTGGCTTGGGAAGAGACAGGGAAGACGCATGAGTTTGTGAGTTTTTCCATAAAGTTGATGGAACTCTGACAGAGGGTGGGTACCAGACTGGCATGTCCATTTGTGCTCTCAGTGGAGGTCCATGGGTAGATAAGGGCGCAGCCAAGAAGTTCCTGATAGTAGTGTGATAGTTTACAAAATTTGCTGCCCATCTTTTAGGAAGAAGATCTATTGCTTTCCCCAGATTCCCAAAAGTCTATGAGCTTAAAGATGTTAAAAGCAAATTTCCATCTGGCTTGAGGTGGGGGAGGGGAGTGGGTGATCAGACACAGAGGTCAAACCAGGGCCTTAGCCCCTGCAGCTGTCCCTGCTTTCCTGATTCCAGAATTTTCTTTTCTAATAGTTTTCAACCCTGGCTGAGCATCCAGCTCACTATGGAACATGTAAAGTCTGGGCTTTTTAGTATTGCCCTCAACATCTAGTGCTGCAATATCTGTGAGGGAAGGCCTGGAAGCCCATTGGAAACTGGACGCAGGAGTGATGGAAGCCTACTTGCCTATATTTCTCTGCCACAGTCCTGCCTGCTCCTCCCAGGAGCCTGACTGTGGGTACAGTTTTCATTACCAGCTGTGAATATCAGAGCCTTTATCTTTGCTTGCCTTACTACATTACATTCTGCAAACTCCTTTCTTTTTGTTTAATAGAGTTGGACTTTTCTGAAGAAGTTTCAAATGGGGAGAAAAATAAACTAAAATAATAATAAAGAGTTTATGAGCAAACTGTTTTTTGGTTTAGATGCTGTCATGAAGCCTTATCAAGAATTAACTAAGAGGTACTTAATTCAGATGCTTCTCCTTTTATGCCTTGGATCTGACCAGTCTTAATCCCAATTCATCATCCTTGCATGCCTTTCTTACTTGTTTTCGTTTCTTCTGGAAATGACCAGTCTTCTTTTCATCCGTAACAATCCTCCATCTTCAGGAGAATTAGATCAACTGCTTTCCCTCAATATCCTTGGCATGCCCAGACCCCCAGACTAAACGTACAAGGTCAGCACAGAAGCCTCCTGAGACCACTGTCCATCAGGGTCCTAGCTGCTTGGTTGTCTTGCTTTATTTTCTGTCCTATGTAACTTCCACAGTTGTTTTCATATCCAGGCTTGTCACAGGCCACATGATCATTCTGCCACTCTGAAGTGAAAGAACTCTCTAAATCAGGATTGCCAACTAAATTATCCCCACGTAAGTGAATTGGCTGAAGGAGAGCCAAGGAGTCTTCACTACTATAATCAACCACATGTCCTCTTTCCTTTGGCTCCGTACAGGCCATACATTACCACCTTCTCTATCACCTCCCCCAGGGCCTAGTTAATGGCAGCCTTTGTCTATCTTATTGGAAAGACAGTAACAATAACATCATATTGTTTGAGATCCAGAGTATACCAGAAGTCTTCCAATTGTTTCCTTGATTTTTCTAGGAAGAATTACAGCACATGCAAGTATGACAACACTTCATTCTTTTGCATGCATATACCCAGTTGATGGAAAAATTATTTGCTGAAATGATTGTTCTTTTTCTTTTCAATTATGTTGTCACTGTTGTCTGAAATAAGTTAACCATAAACTTGAGGTCATGTTTAGGGCTCAGAAATTTATATTTATCTTCATGGCAATACTGCACTGTTTCACACCATAACTTTATAGTAAGTTTTGAAATTAGGAAGTGTAAGTTCTCCAACTTTGTTGTCTCTTTTTTCAACATTGTTTTGAGTATTTTAAGTTCCTTTCACTTCCATATAAACTTTAGAATCAGTTTTCTAACTTCCAAACCTGAAGTTGGTGGGATTTGATAGGACTGTGTTGGATCTGAAGATCACCTTTAGGAGTATCGCTAGCCCAGGTCTTGTAGTTCATTAATGTACTTACCATTAAGGTTTCATTCTAAAGTTTTTTCTTTCAAATCTTAATCTTTACATCTTAAATGTACTTCTAAATTCTTTAGTTTTTCTTTCATTTCATGCCGTTGATTTCTTGTGTGTAAATACAATTGCTCTTAGTAATTGATTATCAAACATTGATCTTATTTCTTGCAATCTTTCTGAAATTATTTATTATTTCTAATAGTCCTTTCCTTCTGTGTATTTCCTGGGAATATAGAAAATTTTTTATGTGTAAGGTCTGTCATAAGTAAATAGAAGTAGATTTTCTTATTTCTTCCATTCTGGAGCCCTTTTACTTCTTTTACTTAACTAATTGCCCCAGTTAGGTAGGGTCTCTTATACTAAGGTGAGTAGTACTTATGAAAGAAGATATCCTTGTCTTCTTCTTGACCTTAGGGAGAAAACATTCAGTCTTTCACTATTCAACGTAATGCTTTTTTAGATGCCCTTTATCTTGCTGAAGAATTGTCCCTAATTTGCTGAGTATCTTAATCATGAACATTGTTGGGTTTTGTCCAATGCTTTGTCTGCATTACTGAGATGACATCTACTATTCATTTTTTATTCAACCAATATGTTGTTTTAGTTTTATTTATTTTTAGATGTTAAGTCAACTTCCCATTCCTGAGATAAATCTTATTTATTAATGGCTTTATAATATTATTGAATTCAATTTATGAGTACTTTGTTGGAAATTTTTATACGTGTATTCCAAGAGGATATTGATTTGTGGTTTTCTTGTGATGTCTTTATCTGACATCTGGTTTTACTAGAGAGCAGTGCTGACATCACAGGATAAATTGGGAAGAATTTCATCCTTTTCTGTTTTTTGAATAGTTTGTCAGCCATAGGAATCAATGTTTTAAATAAATGTTTAGTATGATTCATCTTAAAAGCCATTTAGGCCTGGGATTTTATGTGTGGGAAGTCTTAAAACACTACTAACTTGAAACCCAGAGTAAAAATACAAAGCAGAACAAAAAATAGATAATAGGAAGTAAAGAGATAGGTTATTCTCAAAGGGGAAGAGGATCAAGAGGTGGAAGGAGGGGCAGGGCAGGGTTAAAAAAGAATTGGGATGCATGTGTGCAAGTGCTAACTCCACACTAAGAATGTAAACATTATGTGCTGCAGACATGAACCAAAACAAAGGAAGAGGATCCAGAGATGGGTGGAGGGAGATGGGAGGGAAGAGAAGGGTGGTGAAAAGAAGAATTATGGTATATTATATACATGTACCAATATCCCAATGGATTTTAAACATTACTTACTATGTGCTAGTAAACTAAGTTAAAGTAAAAAAAAACTTGATTAACTTGAGAACATGATGTTACATGAAATAAATCAGACACAGAAACTTGAAAATCACATGGCTTCTATTACATAAGAAATTAAAAATATAAAGGAAGAGTAAAATAAAAGCTAGATAATAGGAAATGGAGAGGCAGATCTTTTGTAACAGGAAAGGGAACACAGAGGTGGAGGAAGGCAGAGAGGTGGAGGGAGATGAAGGGCATGAGGAGAGGAATAGGGAGGTGTTATGTACATGTACCAGCTCCACACAAAGGATGTAATCATTGTGCCACTGTGTACCAATGAAAATTAAAATTTAATAATAATAAAATAATATCTGAAAAAAGAAATTATTAACTCAGTTTCTATACTTGTTTAGAATATTCAGAATTTATATTTCTTCTAGAGTGAATTTTGCTACTATGTATCTCTAGAAATTTGTTTATCATGTAAGTTAATTTGTTGGCACCCAGTTGGTGATAGCATTGTCATAACTAATTTTATTGTGGTAAAGTCAGTATGGATGGTTCTTCTTTCATTTCTCATTTTATTAACTAAAATTTTTTCTCTTTTTTCTCACATGGTTTGGTAATTTTTTGGTCAATTTTATTAATCTTTTCAATAGTTTCTTTCTAATGTACAAATAGAAATCTATGGAGAGGAAAAAAGAGGAGAGGGGAATATTTGTTAAGGTCTGTTCTAATATCTGATTGGTGGAAGTATTACTGACAAAGGAGTCATACTTTTGTATTCTACCATGAATAACTAGAACCATGGTAGAAATGTAGGAAGAGATGAATCATAGTCCAGATGATGTGATTTGAAGAATTATATGTTGTTCACAAGACTTCAGTGAGATGAATCAAAAATCTTTTACATTGTGATATGCTCATATATTGGCACATGGGACAGTGAGCTCTTCTTTGAAGCTACATTTCATTTCATAGTAGAGACGAGAACAGTGGAAAGCATGTTTGACTAGGAGGACAGTGAGGTAATCTCTTGGGGTTGAGGGACTGGACAAGATGAGTGTGTGGTCGAATGAACTACCCTCCAGAGGTATAGTCAGAAGCAATGGGTAGTCAGGTGTGGCTAACAACTGATTTTAGAACTAGGAGATGATTGCTTAGTTTTATTAAAAGAAACAACTGGGCTGGGATATAGGTCAACAGCAAGTGCCCACCTGCCAAGCACAAGGTCCTGAGCACCTCTCAAAAAAGAAAAGAAACAATTGTGCGGTGTGCATGTGTGAGGGGAAGTATGGCATGAAGAGAACGTGAGGAGATAGCTAGAGAAGAGCAGAGGGTGAGGGACAAAGGAGAGAACAGCCATCCGGTGTGGCAGCTGCAACTAAATTGAGTCTAAGGCTACCTTGTTGCATATTGTCCCATATAATAACTGCTCTGTATTTTCTTTTTTTTTTTTTTTATTTATTTTAGAAACATAAAAGTACAAAAACATATTGACAAACAGACACCCATTATCATAGAAAATAGTACAATCACAACTAATCTATAGACAAGGTGATATGGTCTCAACAGTAGTTGTTGCTTTATCCATTGATATCTTCGAATTGTAGATGTATGGACCCATATACAGACATGCAAATTTA
>PVLD010017258.1:0-42425 GCA_004027595.1 Dinomys branickii
AAAAAAAAAAAGTAAACCATAAACCTCAAAGGACAAACTAAATCTATATAATTCTTAGAATAAGATATAAGAATAAATTGTTACGACCCTGGGCTAATCAATAGTTTACTCCATATGAAGCCAAAATGACAAGCATATAGGAAAACAATTAAATAATTAAAAATAATCATAAGCTTTTGTACATTAAAAGATATCATCCAAAAAAAGTAAAATGACAACTCATGGAATAAAAATAAATACTTGCAGATTATTTGAGTTGCAACTAGAATATATAATTTCTACAACTCAGTAACAGAAAGATAAATGACTCAAGTTTTAAAATAAGCAAAGAACTTGAATAGATATTTCTCCAGGATACACAAATAGTCAAAAATACGTGAAAGGATGCTCAATATCATTAGATTTCCAGGATGTAGGGCTCCCATACAGTGGAGATAAATTAACTGGAGGAAAGCAGCTAGAGAGTGAAAATTGAGTGCATGCTACAAGTGCACAGGAGCACTCAGATCTGGCAGGAATGGGCCAAGGGTGGGCAACCGTAAACATGTGCTGCTCAAGATCTTCAAATACTTGAAGTCGGAGGAAGCAAGTCAGTGAGCGAAGAGAGTGGCATCATCTGAGCTCATCAGGCTTTTCGCAGAGGCTGGATAGAGTGATGAGGAGCGGGAGGCAGAAGGCCCCAGCTCCGCCTTGCACCCAGCACCGCCCACATGCTAGGAACCGAGCACAGGCCTCAACAAGGAGGGGCGTCCCGCAGCGCTCAAAGATGCCTACTGGAAGCCGAAGCAGGGTTTTTGATAGGCAAGAAAACTTGAGGAAAAGAAGAAAAACTCAGGCTTGGGAAGGAATAGACTTGTTGCTTGTTTGGGGGCTTCTTGTTTCATTTTATTTAAAACATAACAGGAGAATCCGTGATTAGTGAAAACTTGATTAAATAAATTGCATGAAGCTTTTCTCAGAGCTTTGCTTTAAAAGTTAATAAGCCCCAACCCCACTCTGGGTTGCTATAGTCACTGAAGGTTTCTATCAAGGAGATAATATATTGGAAATCATGTTCAAAATTGTTAGTTAGAATGGAAAGTCTCAACAAGCCACTTAGGAGACATAACTTAAACTGGAGGAAAGAGAAGTAAAAACAGGAAAACCCGAAGCCAAAGACATTTCAAAGAAGGATTTGTATAATATTATTTTAATAGAACAAGTTGAAATGCTTTATTGAATTGTTATTACATATTATTTCCCCAAAATACTTCATAAATTAGATTAGACCAGAACCAGGACTGACATTTCCAAAACTATTAAACCAGAACAAACTAAAAAATATTCATAAAAATAACCTAACGCATATCCGGCTCATTGTTCCATGCAGTCACCACCGTTTGAATGTGTGTTATGTGCAGAACTCTGTATCAGACTCGTTTTTCCGTTGGCAGGCAAGTGACTGCTGACCTATAACTTCGTTTGTTCCGGAACGACTATTTACAAATCCTGATTCTAAATCCCCAGGAGAAGAATCTTAGAATAAACATTAAGGAATAATAAAGAATAATTTTAATGTATGAAAATATTTTTAATTTAGTATTTTTAGTGGTAAGTGGGATACCAGTGGTTTTGTTCATAGAAAAATAGCTGGAAAATTATAGTCACATAATTCTGCAGATGATCTTTGGTAAATCTGTTTTCTTCTTTCAATTTCCATCCTTGGATCTATTGTAGAATTTACTCCAGGGAATGAAAATCTCCAGTGTAATAATAGAAAATCAAATTCAGAAGTGTTCTCTAAACTATTCTTACTCAAAACCTAATAGATTTGCTTTACCAGATAATGCTTACCTCTAGAGAACAGGTGTCCAACATTTTGGATTATCTAGGACAAAGGGAGTAAAGTAGAATGGTCTTGGGTCACATATAAAACATACAGTTAATGTGTATAAGTAACAAAGTTTACTTCTTACATTTTAAATTATATACTAAATTGTTTTACAAGGTAATATAAACCCAAGTTCTACAATTGTGCAAAAAACCCGTGTGCCCCTAACAACCCTGAACACCTATCTCCACAGGCACATGCATGTGTAGGCAGATTGAGATACTGCTACTGGGAACAGAGGTTTCAATTAGACTATGTGTGGCTGGCACAGGAGGTGGAGTCGGTCCGCACTGCCCCTTCCTATGCAGCGTTCCTCTGTCTCCTCTTCATTTCCTGCAGAAAACTCCACAATCAAGTCATTAAAAAAACACTAAAAGTCACATCATATTGGCAAAGTTCATGACCTTATAAACTAGCAGTACCAGCTGCCAGGGCCCCATGTGCCCTGTGAAGCTAGAGGGAACAAGACATCATCACTGTGTTCTTTATCATTAATCACTTCAGAAAATTTTTTCAAAAGTAGAATCAATTTGATTTTGAAAGCAAATAAGAAAAAAAATCAACATCAATGGAATGAATAATTATCTTAAGAATAGAAACTAGTGGCCAAGTGTAGTGCAGCACATCTGTGATCCCAGCACTTGGGAGGCTGAGGTAGGAAGATCTTCAGGAGTTCAAAGCCAGCCCGGCCTACCTAGTGAGTTCCTAGGCCAGCCTGGACTAAACAGTGAGACATTGTCTCACAAAAAAAAAAAAAAAAAGAAAGAAAAAAAGAAAGAGTAGAACTAATGAATGGTTTAGAAGAATTCTTAGATATCCTAATCATCGAACACAAAAGACTCAGGTTTACAGAGGCAAATGGATTCAGTTAAAAATCAAAGCTCTGGGGCCTGATCCAACAATCCAAGCATTAAAAAGAATTCTGATTACTGTGTAAATTGTAAATATATCTGCCTTCCATAATTCTATCCTCCATTCTAATGAAGTTTTAAAAAAATACTTTAGTGTAACAAAACCCACTAGAAAAAAATTGCAAGCTAAGATTCAATGAGCAAAATGACATTTTGCTTCAAAGTACACTTTCCAAATACAAACCAGAATTTCTCTTTTCAGTGGCTGCTCCTACCTGAGTAAAAGGTGGTGTTTGCTGTGCATTTCTCATCACAAAAACCCATGGGCCATTTCTCTCTCCTCTGTCACACCCTCACAGAGGATGACTTACCTGAATCCACAGGCTAAGAAACAGACTACTAACCAAGACTGCATCAATGCTAGGATTGCACCCACTCCATTAACAGTCAGCGCTGACTTCCTCTTGAACTTCTCTACTTCCTGACCAGAATGCTGTCTAGGTACCCACAGTTTTGTTTGTTTGTTTGCTTAAAACAGAAAAAACAATAAAAACAATGGTACAAAATGCTTGCAAGGCAGGCACCGTGCCACTGAGCTAAATTCTCCGCCCAGTGCAAAATTTCAAAGCAAGACAATAGAGGGTTAACAATGGCTAAGGTATTGCACATCACAATTTTGTTTCTAGCGTAATATACTATTTTAGGGTACAAATGGAGGTGACAACGGGCTCTCTCTTGCATGATGTGGTAAATAAATGCAGCATTTTGTTTAATTAAGGGGCGGGGCATTTGATATATACTAAGAAATGCCTGGACATAAAACCTGTGCTACATTTGCCAAGAGAGGAGGACAAACAATAACAGCAGTGGAACTGGAAAGACAAAAGACTTGGTATATTGTAGATAAATGATAAAAGCAGTGACAAAGGCGTATTTACAGTTCCTGCCTTGCAGAGAAACCCTATGTCCTTCCTTCTAGGCGTGCTTCTGTGTTGGGTGGTGCGCCCAAGTTTTACTGGTTGATTCTCAATGTCAGCACTTCTCTGAGTGTGGGAATAATGTCCCTGACTTTAGGTCTACAACTTTTTTTCTTCTCAACATTTTTTCAGGCTAAGATGAGGCACAGAGTAATAACTGCTTGATTAATTTGCCAGTTTTCTCTAAGCCTCTAAGAGATTCCTTCATTTTATGGGGCAGAATCTTTAGTCTTCAAATCAAGTATTCACCATGGTTGTACAGTGACTGAGGCGGGGCCCACTCCTACATCCCATTGTTGAGATCAAGCCAGACTTCATACATCCCTCCTCAGAGGACCTCACAGCGAGTTACACTCCCCTGCCAAGTTTCTCATCTTTACACCAAAAACAGGCACTGCGTGTACTTAGAAATCATTGTAATTGCATCCTGGAGTAGAACTGCATTTAAGACAGTTTATTGCTGACTCTAGAAGAAATTTACAAACAATGAAAAAAATTACATTTGCATCTTTTAAGAAATTACTCTAAATCCAAGGATATGAAATACTATTAAATCCTTGCCCCTCTCCTCCCAAATATGCTGCTCTGCAATTCTCCAGGGGCTGTCCTACCCCAACAGAGAAAATGCATTAGTCCTTTTCTTGCCTGCGCCCAGGTCTCCATCTTTTGTAGCCGTATAAGGCCTTCACCCTTCTGAATGTGCAGCTGCTCCCTTCAGCTCCTCTTCGAGCTATAGTAGGGCCTCCCTGAGCACTGCTGTCTTCCTAATGTCCCTCTCTTCCTCCCACGCTTTTCATTCTGGAATCTTAACAAGAGTGCCTAGTCATGTTTCTTTAATATCAATAGATTAGTAATGCGTTTAGTAGTAACAGACTTTGGTCGCTTCAGTGAACATAACCATCCATGTCCATTTCTAAATCTCCCAAGTCTTTTGCCAGTGCCTGAGTCAGTAGCTGGTGATCACCCTGTTCTGGGACACCAACATTATGTGGCCTATACCCACTTTACCCACTGCCCTTTCTAATGCTAACTCCATGACCACAAGAAAAGAAAATTATATGAAATCTGCTTCATTTGAGATATCTTCTTAAATATTCTTAAATGTCCATTTTAAAGATATATAGATGGGTAGGACCGTTCCCTCTGTGGCATGAAGAATGCTTCCCTCCCTAAGAGCTCTGCTTACTGCGTATTCACTATCTCCTTGCAAGGAGTTGGGGTGCGTGATGAAGTACTTACTCGATGCTGGTTGGTTTCTGTGAAACTCAAAAGATCTTGTATATTGAAAAGCTATTTTTATTTATTTTTGAGTGGAATGTATTTATTTGAGGGATATAAACTCATGAGGTTTGTGGTAAATTTGAAACACTTATTCTGCTCCATATTTTTCTATGGATTGTTTGGTTAGGGGATTATATTTAACTTGAGATTCATCCACCTCTACTGTAACAATAACAATTCTTGAATGCTAATTTCAAACCTAAATTGTTGGTCCCCTCATGTGGAATTATTGCTACAAGTAATCAGCTGCACATATGATAACTGCTTTTCAAAGAGCCTCTGATTTTCTTTAACAAAATTAAATCTTCATTCAGTCATGCACTAAAGAAGAGAGATGTGCTGGCATGTGAAGGTCACAGAACATCAGATGCTGAATTTGAAGTTGGAGAGTTTAACCACAGCCTATTGATTCTTTGAGAGTCTGCATATTGAAAGTTGAGTTCTTTTTGTTTTTGGTTTTTTTCTGGTACTGAAGGTTGAACCCAGGGCCTTTGCACAGAGCCCATCCCAAGTTTTTTTCAATTTTTGAGACAAGGTCTCACTAAGTCACTAAATTTCCCAGGCTGGGCTCAAATTTGTGTTCCTCCTGCCTCAGGCTCCAAAAGTGCTAGGGTTACAAGCATGCAGCACCACATTTCACTCAAAAGCTCGTACTGTGGCTTCAAATGTCGATTTATTCTATCTCCCAAATGTACCACAAACACATACAACCCACAGTCATAAAGTCTAGGAAAGTGAGCACAGAGAAAATGAACAAGGACTATATCTGGTCCTGGACCCGACTGGACACTACAAGACAGCTTTAGTTGCCTAAGTGTACGCAATCTCATCTGCATCTTCTCCTTCAGTAGTCATCAAACCGTCCTATGATTTCCTTAGCTCAGCATCTGTCCCCACTTCTGAAGCACCTCGTGCTGCCTTGTACTTAAGATTTCCACACCACATGCTGAACTGGCTACTATGCACAGGGATCTGCACGAGACATGGACAGTCAGGCATGGAGGCCTGGGCTACATGGATACTCTACTCTATCCTCTGGGCCGACCATCCCTGACTAGGTTATTCCATGGCCTGGATATAGTTTTTCTCCCAAAGCTTATGTGTTAACAACTTGGTCCTCAGTGTGACAGTGTCAAGGGGCAGTGGAATCTTTAAGGGGCAATAGATCACAGCCTCCCCACTCATGTAGGCATTAACGGAGTCACCATGGGAGTGGATTAGTTACCGGCAGGTAATTAGGAGACAAAACAAGCCAAGCGAAGCTTCTTCTCAGCCTCTGCATGCATGCTCCCTCTCCCAAATGTGCCAAATTATTATGCACAAAGACAGGAAATCAGTGTGGGAGGATAGTTTCTGATGGGGATAGTATGGGAAGAAAAAGAAGTACAGGAGATTAATGAGTGATAAAGGGTACAAAGACCTCAAATATGGCAGAGGCTGGAGGCAGCGTAGGATGAAGAATGTCTCACAGGAAGGGGTGAAAACTTGGGTCTCTTATTTCTAAACCCCCACACAGCACAGTACCTGCTGCAGAGCTGATGATCCATGAATATCACTGAAACAGTAACTAGGGGCATCTGATATTAAGCTCTTAAATTACATTTTACATTGTCTAGACGAAACCCACATTAAATGTAAACTCATAGATTGGCTACCTGTGAAGCATTATAGTGATGCTTGAAAGAGAATCAAGTTGATTGCCATATACATTACAAACTCAAGGCCAGCTACTAAAAAGCTACTAAAACAAAAGGGCTGCATGGGTGGCATGTAAAGCTCTTTCCTCTCACTCACAACATACTGTAAAACTCCTAACATGCGAATGCCTTGTTAAGGGCAAGAGGGTTAAGTTGGGACCACAAGGAAACAGGTTGAACTGAATGCCCAAGGGTGAAATGTGATAGAATGGAATGTCTCCTGCCACAGGAGACAACATGGAAAAGTCAGCTTCAGAAATAACTGGTGGAGAACATTGGATAAGCTACAGAGTAAAAGATAAAGGTTTAAACAAATTGACTTCAGTGCCAGGATAACCACCCCTGATTTACATATGGTGCAGTGAATCATATAATTATAAACAATGTTTACAACTGAAAAATGAAGATCTGGCCCAGGGACCATAAACACTTTTATCTCATGAGCTATTCCAATCAGCAACATCTTCCTGGAATGCAGAGTTAAGCACGTTTCTGAGGTTATAGCCTAGCCCGATGGCAAAGACTGTAAAGCAATATCAGGAAAGCACAGGGAAAGCAGTGAGAGCCAGGAAACCAAGGAGTGATTTAGTCCAAACACTTCATTCACAAGAAAAACACTCTCGTATATTTTTCAGTGTACCAAGGTTGAATTAGGAAAAAACAGAAAGCCTGAACATACCAATACCAGAGGGATTGAAATAGTTATTAAAATTCTCCAAACAAAGAAAAGCACAGGATCTAAGAATTTCACAGATGAATTCTACCAAACATTCAAGGAATACCAGTCCTTTTATTTTATTTTATTTATTTATTTATTTATTTTTGGCAGTACTGGGGATTGAACTCAGGACCCTGCACTTGCTAGGCAAGCGCTTATTCCACTGAGCTATATCCCCAGCCCCTACCAGTCCTTTTAAAACTCCCCCCACAAAATAGAAATAGAGTCCTTCCAAACTCATGTTATGAGCCCAACAACATCTAGATACCACAGCCAAAGACACCACAAGAGAAGAAAATTGTAAACCAATGTCTCTAATGAAATAAGTAAGAACATCAACAACAAAATCCTAATCCGAATACAACAATACATCCAATAGATTATATATCATGACCAGATGAGATTTATCCCAAGTGGGCTTAACATATACAAATGAATCCATATGATAAACCAAACCACATTAACAGAGTGAAAGATGAAAATCACATAATCTCAGTAACGCAAGACACATGTTTGACAAAATTTAATACTCTTTCCTAATAAATATTCTCAAAATTTTAAGCATAGAAGGAAATTTCCTCAATGTAATAAAAGGCTATTTCTGGAGAGACCAAAGTGTTAAAATTATAATCAACAGAGAAAAGCTAAGATCTGGAAAAGTAAGATGCCTATTCTCTCTTCCAGCAGATTTGATGTTCCTGTTTTAGTATTTAGATCTTTAATCCAGTTTGATTTTAGTTTAGGGGACGGTGATAGACATAGGTATAGTTCTAGTTTCCGGGACATGGAAAGGCCGTTTTTCTGACACCATTTATTAACGTGGCCATCTTTCTTCCAGTAAACGTGTTTGGCCCCTTTGTCAAAGATAAGATGACTGTGTGTTTGAAGTGGTTTCCGTCTCTTCTTTTTCTGTCCCATTCATCCTCAGGTCTGTTTTTCTGTCTTGCTTTGTTTTGCCAGTACCATGCTGTTTTTGTCACATTAGCTCTGTAGTGTAATTTCAAATCAAGGATTGTGATAACCCTGCTTTGCCTTGTTGCCCAGAATTACTTTTGCCGTTCTAGGTCTGTTCTGGTTCCAGATGAATTTTAGAAATGTTTCTCTAGCTCTGGGAGGGATGCTAGTGTTATTTAGATTGGGATTGCATTAAATCTGTGTAACAGTTTGGGAGTATGATCATATTTGCTATGTTGATTCTTCCTACCTATGAGCAAGTGATATCTTTCCATTTTCTGATACCCTCTTTGATCTTTTTCAGAGCGCTGTAGTTTGCAATGTAGAGATCTTGTACTTCCTTTGTTAGATTGACTCCTAAGTACTTCATTTTTTCCGATGCCGTTGTGAAGGGTGTGGTTTTCCTAATTTTTCTCTCAGTGAGTTTGTTGCCTGCATACAGGAAGGCTATTGAATTTTGAGTGTTGATTTTGTATCTAGCTCTGCTGCTGAATTTGATTATTAAATCTAGAAGTCTTTTGGTGGAGTTTTTGTAGTCTTCTATGTAGAGTATCATGTCATCTGTGAATAATTATAATTTCACTTCTTCCTCTCCTGTATGTATTCCTTTTCTTTTTCTTGTTTTATTGCTCTAGTTAATATTTCCAGAACTATATTAAATAGGAGTGGTGATAGTGGACATCCCTGTCTTATTACTGATTTTAGAGAGAAACCTTTTAGTTTTTGACTATTTAGTATGATGTTGCTGTTGGTGTGTCATAGATGACTTTTATCAGATTGAGGTAAAGACCATCTATTCTGATTTTCTGTAGGATTTTTGTCATGAATGGGTGTTAGACTATCAAGCACTTTTTCTGCATCTATTGAGATGATTATATGGTTTTTGTCCTGGTTCTGTTAATATGGTATATTTCATTTATTGATTTCTGTAGGTTGAACCATCCCTGAATCTGTGGGATGAATCCTACTTGGTCATGGTGTACAATCTACTTGATGATTTGCTGCATTCTGTTTGCTAGCATCTTATTGAAGATTTTTGTATCTATATTCATTAGGGAGCTTGGTCTGTAGTTCTCTTTTTTGATTGGGTCCTTCTCTGGTTTTGGTGTCAGAGAAATACTTGCTTCTAGGAATAACTTTGGGAATATTGCTTTCTTTTCAATTTCATTAAAGAATTTCATCAGTAGTAGCATTAGATCTTCTATAAATTTCTTATATAATTCAGCAGTGAGTCCGTCAAGACCTGGGATTTTCTTTGTTGGTAAGCTTTTAATCACTTTTTAAATTTCATTGATTGATAATGGGTTATTTAGCATTTTATATCTTCATTCAGTTTTTGCAATTCATATATATCTAGGAATTACCCATTTCTTCTGTGTTTTCTATCTTATTAAAGTAAAGGTTCTCAAAGTAGGTATTGATGATCTTTTGCATTTCCACAGAATCCATGGTGATTTCACCCTTTTCATTGCCAACTGCATGAATTTGAGTCTTTTCTTTCCTTTTTTTTTTATAAGGTCAACTAAGGATTTGTCAATTTTATTTAATTTTTCAAAGAACAAACTCCTCCATTCATTTATTTTTTGTGTTATTTTCTGAGTCTCAATTGAATTCGTTTCTACTCTGATTTTTATAATTTTCTCCCTTGTATGGGCTTTGGGCTTGATTTGGTTTTTTTCTAGAAGTTTGAGGTTCAACATTAGATTGTTTATTTGAACTCGTTCTGTTTCTCTAATGTGAAAATTCACCATTAGTTTTCCTCTTATGACTGCTTTAGTTGCATCCCATAAGTTCCAATATGATGTATCAGCATAATTTCTTCCTTAATTTCATCTGTGACCCATTTATTGATTGATTATTCAGTAGGATGTTAATTGCCACATGTTTATGGAGTTTCTGCAGTTTCTTTTGCCATTGATTACCAATTCCATGGCACTATGATCAAATATGCATGGGATCCTTTCAACTCTTTTGCATTTACTTAAACATGTCCACTTTGGAGACTATCTCATGTGTTCCTGAGAAGAATGTGTATTCTGATGTTGGGTGGAACACTGTAGATATCTACTAAGTCCATTTGTTCATAGGTTTGATTCAGTTCTGATATTTCTCTGTTGATTCTTTCTGTCTAATTGATCTATTTGTGACAATGGAGTACTAAGGACCCTTATTATAACTGTATTTATTTGATTTTTCATATTTATTTTATATAAGTGGGTACCCCTGGTTTTGGTGCATATATATATTTACAATTGTTATCTCCTCTTCTTGTAGTTTTATCTTAACAAGTATGTAGTTTATCTTCATTATTTTTTTTGTCTTTTTGAGACAGGGTCTCCCTATACAGTTCAAGCTGGCCTTGAGCTCACTTTGTAACCCAGGCTGGTCTCGAACTCGAAATAATCCTCCTGCCTCAGCCTCCGAAGTGCTGGGTTTACAGGGGTGTACCACCACGCCTGGTTTCATTATCTGTTTTGATCAGTGTTGGCTTGAAATTCACATTTTCTGTGAATAGAACAGCTACTCCTGCTTTTTTCTTGCTTCCTGTCACATGAAGCATTGTTTTCCAACCTTTGACTTTCAATACATGAATTTCTTTCTGAGATAAATGTGTTTTTTAAATGTAGCATATTGTTGGATCTTTATTCTTGATACATTCTGCCAGTCGATTTCTTTTGAATGGTGAATTGAGACCATTTATTTACATTGATGGCTATAACTGATATGTATTGGCTTGTCTTTGTCGTATAATTTTCCTGTTGATGGTTTCCTGTCTTTCCCCTCTGTTTAATTGCTTCCTCTGCCCGGTGGCTTCTTTCTGTTGGTACTCTTGGAACTGTGGGCTTTTTTTCTCTTTCTAGAATACCTTTCAGAACTCATTGTAGAGTTGGTTTGTTTGCCATGAATTTCTTCAGTTGTCCTTTGTGATGGAAGCTTTTCATTTCTCCATTAATTCTGAAAGATAATTTGCAGCATACATCAATCTGAGTTGGAGAGTCTTCTTTCAGGACTTGAAATACTTCACTCCAAGCTCTTCTTGGATAGAAGTCTGACCTTGATTCTGATAGGCTTTCCTTTATAGGTCATCTGTTTCTTTTTTCTAACAGCTTTTAGTATTCTATTCTTGTGCTGAATTTCTGGGATCATGATTATTATATGACTTCATATAGGTTTAGTTTGGTCACTGCTAAGTGCAGTTCTGTATGCCTCATTTAACTGCATGTCAAATTCTTTTCCATTCTTGGGAAACTTTCTG
Organism: Dinomys branickii; assembly: GCA_004027595.1. Lineage (NCBI taxonomy): Eukaryota > Metazoa > Chordata > Mammalia > Rodentia > Dinomyidae > Dinomys > Dinomys branickii. Next base: position 11,605 of record PVLD010017258.1, read on the forward strand.
CTGTTATTTCTCTGAACATGTATTTTATGTCATTTGTGCTGACTCCTGAATTTTCACTGACTCCATTAAGTCTTATGTTGTTCTCTTTTGCATTGTCGTGGAGTTGTTGGATTGATTTTGGCCCCTTGCTATTTTTAAGAGATCTTTCTTTTCTTTTCTTTTCTTTTTTTTTTTTCATCTTTTCTAATCAGGGTCCCTTATACAGTTCAGGCTGGCCTTGAGCTCACTTTGTAGCCCAGGATAGTCTTGAACTCACAACAATCCTCCTTCCTTAGCCTCCTGAGTACTGGGATTGCAGAAATGTGCTATCACACTGGATGAGACATTTCTTTTTGAGATAGCAAACCATGATACTATCATCTAGGTCTGATATTCTATCTTCACTTTCTTTCATACTTACGTACAAACTTTCAATGGAATTTTTAATTTCTTGGATAGCTATTTGAATCTGTTTCATAGATTCCATTTGTTTCCTGGGTTGGGCATTTATAGTTTCCATTATTTTTCTATGCTTCTCTATTTTTTAAATCTATGTGTACTTTAGATTTGCTTATCAAGTCCTTCATTGTAGTTGTCATCTCTTTTTCATCTGTGAGACTATTTCTGTTTTGGTACCCACTATAGCCTCTTGTATACTTTTTAAATTTCTTCTACTGTCATTCCAGTAAATTCAGGTAAATGGCTTATGATTTCCTTGCTCTCATTGTCCCCTGGATTTGTTCTTGGTGAGCTGGAAGTCTGGGATTGCATTTTCTTTCTGCACCTTGCCATTTTCTATTTTTTATTTTAATTTGTTCTCTGTGTTGTTGTTTGTATTTTTCTTTTGTTAGGTAGCTTTATCACTGGTACCAAAAATCTTCCCTAGAAAATGACTATTCCTCTGAGATATCTTCTAGGTGTAGCTAGTTGTTGGTCTCTCCTAAGACCCTATTTTTGCCCCTTATTAGGGATGATGCATTGCTATCTATTTGGCTCAGCATCCAGTCCTTTGGTACGGGGCTATGGGAATGATTGTGACCCCTAATTATTACAGTATTGTCAAACAAGGGTGAACAAGTGATTACAACAGGCATGGCATCTGGGCTAAAGTAGTATAATTAGCAATAGCATTATCATCAAGCACATCAATAAACTGATAATCTGTGGTGCCGGCTAATTTGGTAACTCTAACCACAGAGGCAAGATCTATCGTTATATAATAACCTACAATATAGACGAGGTATATATATACAGTGAGCTTCCCCTTGATTGAGTCACTTTATCCTGTGAGGAAAGGAAATTTAAGAGGGATGGGGATAAAACTGATCAATAGGTGAAGAGAAATATAGCAAAAGCAAGGCAAAAGGGCTAAGGATGATCACCCAAACTTTGGTAATCTAAAGAGGACAGGAGAGAAAACATAGAGGTAAGCAAAAGAATTTCAAGGCAAAACAGAAAGACTGGAAACAGTGTTCATTCACTTGTAAATATCAGAGAATATAGAAAGACAGGTGAGAAAAAGGAGAGGCAGGACAGAAGTAATAAATCAAATGATAAAATTCAAAACCTATACACTCTCTCCCAAAAATTTTAAGATTAAAACATAGGAAAAAAGTATTTTTATAAAATTCCTCTGGAGCCCCCAGTTCAGTGTTTGTTCCCTAATTAAAGCTGGAATCTGTACTCAATGATTCCAGTAGGATTACTGCTGAGCTGGGGCTATTCTTGGCCTCGCTTCCAACTCCTCTTACATGAGCTGGTGGTAGGGCAAGGGCAGTGCCCTTGTCTGCAGTTAGCCAATGCCTTTTGCCTGCTCATCAGTAAGCAGGTGGTGGTGACCTTGTTGTGCCCAAGGCTGCTTGCCAGCTTGCACTACTGGTCACAGGATGGAGCACAAAGGATGCCCTTATCCTGTCATCAGCCAGGGCCTCTTCCCTGCTTCTGCCTCCAAACCAAGGATATGGGGGAAGGCAGTGCTCCTGTCCCACTGCAGACCAAGCCCAGTCTTGCTTGTGGTGCCAGTTGTAGGGCAGGAGGCTGCTTCTAGTCCTTTGCAGCTAGGTCTCAGGACTGGCTTTTGGTGGCCACCAGAATGGAGTCTGGGTGAAGCTTGTGCTTCTCAGCTGAGTTCCCTCAAGTCTGCTGTCCAATTGCCAGCTGTGTACTATGACTGGATAGCCCTTCCCTCTTTCCATTCCTGGATGTTGACACTGAAGTGACCCAGAATTATTCTGCTGCTGCAGTTCAGCATTGAGCACTTTGAGATAAAGCTGCAGTCCTGCCCTGCAGCTGCTTCTCCTTTGACTGGACGCAGGCACCACCACTCCGGTTCACTCACTAGCCAATGACTGTGGGGTGGGCTGCTCAGGAAAGTGTCCGCTGTTCTCACTGCTGCCTCCAACTGCATAAGACTCTCCTAGTCCAGGTCAAGTCTCAGTCGCTCGGTGAGAAGCAAAACTACCTCCACTGACTCCTCACCCCCAGGTCAGCTACACAGCTGCTCTACACACCCCTGTTGTGATGCAGTTATTCTGAGTTTTTTTTCTTTTTTAGTGATCTCATTACTTTATTTTTTGTTTTAGTGTATGTTTGCCATACATGCAGTTTACAATCATCCTAGGGAGTGGGTGCATGTACATACTACAGCTTGGTAATTATTTAATCCCCATCCTCTTTTATCCTACCTCTCCCTCCTCCCCTGCTATACATCGCCTTTCCCTATTTTCATTTTTGTTGATATTATTAGTCTTAGCCCATGTTTTGACATATAATGTTTACATTCATTGAAGTCACTGGGTGTCTGTACATGGCACATCTTTAGTCTCTTACTTCCCCTTTCCCTCACCCTTGGTCTCCTGGGCCACTTCTTATTTGCAAGAGATCCATCCCTTTGTCTCCTGCTCATCTTATTCTATTGTGCTGTAAGCCTTGCTTTACTCAAATGAGAGATACTGGCATTTAAGCTTGTGTGTCTGATTATTTTTGATATGATAAAGGGACATGTCTATGCCCCTTACTCTATATATTGCATGATCTTCCTAAGTATTGCATGGTCTATCTTTCCTGATGAAGCTTCATGAAGTGTCTACACCCATTGCTAAAGAATGTGTTGGAGAAGGGATTCACTGAGATATAGCCAAATGAACTCAAGACTTGTAGAAGTGAAAAGAAGGCCTCAGGGGCTTTCAGAGAGCCTGGTACTTGATCCCTCTGTCTAACCAAGCTAAATCACCCTCCTCTTGTGCCCAGATCAGGTGAAAGGGATGATGCTTAAGTGAGGTGGCTGTCTGCCTAGATTGAGGCAGCTCAGGAAGACCTGGGAACCTTGACCATGGCCTTGGAAGAAGTCTCTCATCACTGCCTTTCTAGCTGCCTGATCAGATTTATAGTTTTTTTTCTTTAGGTTCTTTTTTAACATTTAATAAATACTTTTAGAGAAGAGATAGGATGAGAAAAAATAAGTAGAGAGAAGGTCACACCAAACAAAACCCTATAAAAGCAAAGGCTTTAATACAAGAGAGCAAGATAGTTTAAGGTAATAAGGGTACTGTCAGCAAGCAGAGTCAGAACCCCAAAGCCAAGAAATGTCATGGAATCCTTGTGTGCCACTCAAGAGGACCTGATTGTGTCCAGAATACATTTTTAGAGCCACTGAAAGATTTTGAGCCAATGATGATTGAACTATCACTGTGTTGATAACTGTATTGGAACAGGAGAGGTAGTTCAACAGCAAGCTGTCTAGGGTCACAGCAGATGGAGAGAAGAGGAGAGGCTCAGAAGAGTCAGAAAAGGTGCAGTGATGTCTTCTTTACCAACTGATGCCTATGTCCAGTGGACCCTCTGCTTCTTCCAACACCCTCTTGCTTTCTCAGGAATTTGGTTTTGAGGAGTACTGACTACAACTGCAAGCGTAGGGAACTCGTTGGTCTCTTGGTGTACCCTGGGGAGGAATGGCAGTGGGTGTGAGGAAGACGAAAACAAAAGACAAAGGCTGGACTCAGGTGGGGTAACCCATCTACCTTGGGGGACTGAACAACAGTGGTAGGGGCATCAATTTATACCCTTGCAAAGTTTCTATCATGACAGGCCATGTTGCTTAACTACCAAAGACTGAAATTGTCCATGCAGGATGTTCTTCTCAAGACAGATAGCTTGACTGCTTGAGGCACTCCGGCTCTGTCCCGCCCTCGCATATAACCATTTTCCAGCTCCAGGCACTGCCAACATCTCGCCCGCCTCTGTTTTGTTATGTAATTGGTGGGTGTTTAGTTGAAGCTGGAAAAGCTGTGCTTGAATAATATGGTCCAAAAACCCGTAACAGTGGTCATTTATCAGTCTAGCTGGCAATTGTCAGAAATTGGTGATTTGAACCTTTTACAGCTAGCATATTATTATGGCATTGTTTTTCACAGCTCAGGGTTATACTTTTCTGCTGGGTGTTTAACATCAACTTAAATTGAGTCCTGTATAAATAAAAATTAACTTCTTGCTATCTATCAAGCTCAGTTAAGTCTCCTTAGAAATCACCTTGGTACTGTGTACCGCACCCCTTAGAACTATCAGTGTCAGCCATCTGGTTGAGTCATGGCCATTGCTTGACTAAGGTGCTTTCTGTGAAAGCTTGAGAGACTTTCTCTCCAGGTGACTCTCCCTAGGCATAGTATATATTGTGAATCACTTTCCTCTGTGGTCCCATGAACTCCTTGATCAAAAAAATCAGGAACTCAACTGAGTTACAGGATGTCACAGCAGCAGTTCTCTTATATCCTGAGTCCTCACTGACCTCAGATGCCTAGAGCAAAAATATTGGCTATATATTAGCCCAATCTGTCTCTCTAATTTTTGGTCTCCAAACCTCAGTTGTTAAACATACGGAAAGGAAGATTAATGACATTACATTGTAATTCAGGCAGTAAGTTTAATATTACTATCTTATCTGAATATCAAACACCTTAAAATGTAAAATAGAACAACTATTTTTCTTAGGATAAATTTGGATATCCTAATATTTGAATCCCTATAGAATGTTAACAGATAATAGTTACATATTTTTACAATTAGAGATCAAAACCATATATAACATTGCTACATGACAATCATGATAACATTTTCTAACTTACCTAATTCTTCACTTTGACATAACATAACCCTTTTAACCAATCATCTCCATCTAATATATAAGAAGTTTTTACCTAATTAGTTGTACTTTAATGGAATGTACATAACAAGTTTTTGATAAAGGCAGAAATGTGAATCTGAAAGAAAAGTCTTATCACAATAAACACTCTTTGTTTTACATTTTGGAGGGCCTATACATCTGAAATCATGAAAACATTTAATACACTATGAGTTTAACACTATTGAATCACCATACACATGTGAAAACCTTTGTTTCTTAATTTAGTTTTGTATCAAGAGCACCTTTCGTAAGAAAACCTTGTTTTATTTTTTCTGGAAAATTTTATCTTTTGACCATGACCAAAGTATTGGGAGTGTCTCCCAAGAGACTCTGTAGATCACTGGGGGCTCCTCATTACTAAACAAAGGTTGGCCACCCCTCTATTCACCAGTAGGAGTCCTGTCCATTAGTCTCTCCCTACTCTAAGGAATTTTTGTTAATTATCTTAATTTTTTGATGAGCTGTGAGTAAGCCAATTTTGCTGTCACTTAGACCAGCTGGTAACTCAGGTGAAAGCATGCTTTTAAGTCTATAATGCAAACTATTATGAACAAATGATAAATGAAAAATTGTTGAGCTCAAAGTGGAACAGCTGTTCACAGAATGACAGATGTACACAGAATAACAAACATCTTTACAAAATCAGAGTGCACTCAAATATATTTTTTACCAAATGGAATTATAGTAATTCTATTATAATTTTAGAAATTTATAATTTATATAAATAAACTAATCAGATTTTATTGTCAATTAGCACAAACCTCATATCAGAAAAATTTTGGCAGGAATTGAATCTTTTATGTATAATGAATTTGAAAATTTTGTATTTTATTCTGTCAATACTGGTAACTTTTAGCTCAGTTATCTCTACATACTCTATCATCTACTTAGACCTTAGTTTTCCATTTTGTCAGTTACTTCAATAGGCCCCGGAGTGAATCTAGCCCATCCTTATCTATTAGCTGTAGAGCAGTCTCTGAGGTGTCAGTGTCACAGCATTGTACACCAGCTCCCCAAAAGGTAGAACCAACTTTTTCTCCAGTTCTTAGTTCATGATACAGCCAGACAGCATGCTTCAGCAAAACACAAACATATTCTGGACCCTAAATTAGCTTTTTCTGGCTTTACCTGATTGAATTGTCTTTCTGCTGTTGTACTTCCATCTTTTGTAAAATTTTAAAAATTTAATAGTATATGTTGCCAAGTGAAGTGGGAGGGCATGATTCCCCCTTTTGTTTTTGTAATTTAGTTTTGATTGTACAATGAGAAACCTGTATCTTATGTGTTGGAAGAGGAAGCCATTATATAACCTCCCTTAACCTAAGATGACCCATTTGTAAAAACAGAAGCAAATTGAATTACCTTTTCTAAAGAATGACAACAGAGAAATTAGCCCAAAATCTAGATGAGCCAATTAATATTATCAAATAAAATTTGAAAATCATTCTAGATTGATCTGAACTGTTTGAGGTAATTGCCACATCTGTTTCAAAGCATAAGCAAGTTTTATGTTTAATTTTTTCAGAATCTTGAAATTTCAAGAAACCATTTTTACCATATCCTGTCATGTAAATAAAAATATTGCTTTTATTATCAGAAAGAAGATGCTTTAACCTAAAAGTGCTAGGTGGAATCCTCTCAGTTAATACCCACATTTTTTTTAATAGTTACTTAGTCATCTTTGTATACATTTAATTTTATTCTTGTAACTAAACATGGTAGCTAGTTTGTGATGCTTAGGATTGCGGGCCATATCTTCTTCCTGCTTTCTGTGATTTCTGAATCCTGCCACAAACTAATAATCTCTGTCATCATTTCCATTTTCCATACGCTTTCAAAGAAATTTATCAGGACATTTGTAGGATCCCTCTTTGAGGGATCAGTGCAATGTCTAGGAATAGACACAAAAATACCCTTGGGATGTACTTGACAAAGGTCACTCAACTTAGTTTGGTTAGCTAAATTAATTACCTCTAAAAAGTCCAAAACATAAAATGTGCATCTATCTTTGAGATGGACTCTAATTGCTGGATCAGGTTGATGCAAGAGGGAATCTTATCCCACTTAGCTACTGGCTAGAGCCATTATGTTAGAATAAAACCACTCCTACCTAGATACTCCTTGGCAAGTGTCAACACTAAAATAGCTTATTGCTTTATTGTCTGGTGCAGCACCTGGGGCACGAGGTCCTGCTGGAAATGGTACAGCTCAGGGAACAGGCCCTGCACATCCCACAGTGGAGTGACAAGGAGCATCACCTCTGCCTCGGACATGCTTGCTATAAAGGTCACAAGGGGCTCAGCCCTTGCTCCCACCTCCTTGTCATGGCTGCCAGATCCCACCAGCTTCTGGGTTACCTGGGCTTCGGTAGTCAACCGTTCAGCCCCTGTGTTGCCCTCCTGGCCTGCCCGTCACTCTTGCCACATGCAGTGCCACAGGATGCAGTGCCATCTAGTTGGGCCCTGCCATAGCCAAGCCAGCATTGGGTGGCCCTGTACTTCCTCCCCAGGGCCCAGGCATTGGCTAGCTACCAGCGGCATGTCCCCTGACTGCCCAGGGCTTCTCATGCCTCATTCCCATACTGCCCTGCGGGCCTCCACAACCATCTGCTTCTTTGCTTCTTAACCAAGGTTCTCTGCATGTCCCCACAGCTCCTCATCCTCATGCTTGCCACCCTTCCCATGCCCATCTAGCTTTAGGCTTTTGCCGGCTTCTGTCTGGGCAGCCCAGTGTGTCCTGTAGCACCCAGACCAGAGCATCAGTGAGCTGGGGGAAGAGTGCTGTGGGCAGGGGAATGGGAGTAGTCTATAACAGCAAAGTGGGCGGGCATGGCTGCCAACAAGGCAGCAGCCCCCAGTAGCAGCCTTGGGCAAAGCAGCACTGATACCTGAGGCTTCAGCAGTAAGTGGCTGCAACTTTTATTTTATCACGTTGGGGCTGGGTGAGTTGCTGGAAGGGCCTCAGCAGTTCTGCTTTATTCTTACGAAGCAGCCCCACTGCCTGTGACCCCCTAACAAGCTACACGTGGCAGTTATTGCCTCTGTAGCCACAGCCTCTAGCTGAGAAGAGGGTGAAGGGGATGTGCCCAGACACTGTGCATGTTGGCTGTTGCTTTTGCTCTGGCTGCTGGATATTTTATTTCTGCCCAGATTCCAAGTACTGGTGCCATCACAGGACAGGCGCCTGCCCCTGCATCTCTCATATGGGTCTTAACAATGGGAGTGCTTGGGATCCATGTGGCAAAGTCTTACTGAGCAGGAACATATAGTTCTTTTTACAGATTTGACAGGTGATATCCTTTACTCAGTAAGGGTTGTAAGATTTCTGACATATTTTGCAAAACTCTTTGAAGTAAACCTTGTTTGGGCCCTGGACACACCACATAAATGCACTCCCAGCAGATGTTGCAATCCTTGTAGTGATAATAGCCATATTTTTTAATGTCCCATACCCAACTTTTCTCCTTTCTTAAGGCTTTGTTAGGGTCTAGGGATGTACATGTACCTGACTTATATTTTTTGTCTTGTTCTGGTACTGTAGTTTCTCCCAGATGAAGCTATACCTTTGAAAATCCTAGAAGAGTTAAAACATCTAGAGATCATTCCAGGTTCCCTCACCTGGTAATGAAATACACAGAAACACTATATTTAAAGTGCTAAGGATTAAGCAATTTCATCACCAAAATGTGTATAAAAATAAGTGTTGAATCTTTTACTGGAAAAAAATTCCTTTTTCAAAGATGAATATCCATCTTTTCCTAAGGAAACCTCTAAAAGAGTTGTCACATTACCAACCCTATTTTGGTCTAGGCTAAAACCTCAGAGCAGCTCTGCGCATATAGTTCTGTAGCCAAGTTATTGGAAACAAAAGTCCAAAATCCAATCAACCACAAATAGAAGAAAATAAAACTAGCCCATTGTATCTGAAGTGCCAACTTCTACCATATGGAGTCCCACAAATGCTCAAGGGAAAAATAACGAAAGAATCAAAGTAAAACCCAAATAAGTACGAGTCACAGAATGGGGAGGGGGCTGGAATTTGCTAAAGATTTTCACCCAAACCTAAGAAAATGAAAATCACTCTGTTTTCCACAGCTGGCCCCCAGATCCTGTAAAAGATGCAAAAGTGTGATTTTTATTGATGTGATTAGTGCATTTACATTATCCATCCTTTCTTCTCTACCCCTCCCAGCCAGCTGGACGTCAAGCATTTGCAATAGATCCCAAAAGCCTTTCATCTCCTACACAACTGAAACAATTTGCAAGATACTATAAAGCATCATATAGGCTAGCTTTGTTTACAAAACTGTAGATTTTATTTGTTTTTATCCCCCAAAATTTTGACAATTTATATAACACACTAGTCTTTAAGACACACACAACCTTAACAGTGTAGAGAAACTGTAGAGCAATTGGATCGTTATATAGATATTGTCCAAAATTACAGAGCACTGTTGCCTCATGGCTTTCAATTAAAGCCATTAACTAAGGCTCCAAAGGATGTACAATAGGAAAAATGAGAAATAGTAGAGCAGACACACAAATTAGAACATGCTTGTACACACAAGACCTAATGAAAATCAGTCCAAGTCTAAAGGAAATCCACCAGAAGACCGAAAAGGAATCAATTAAGCATGCCCTTTCAACTATCTCTTGGTAGACTATCATGTAGCCTGTTTTTCATGGCGAAAGCATGTCTAGACATGGCTGGCTTCGGTGTGAAGCAAGCTGGAACCTACGCTGTGTGCTGGCAGGAAGCACTGTCTTCCGCCAGAGGAGAACAGACCAAGCTGCAGAAGCAGCTTTGGGTGGCAGAAATTAACAACAGCTACAGCTTATTTCCTGAGTACCTATTTCACAAGTTAGAAAACTGAATCTTAAAGACATAAAGTACTCCAAAAAAAACACAAGCTAGTAAATGGTATCTGGAATACAAACGTGGTCTATCTGACTACAAAATCTAAGCTCTTTACTCCACGACACCATTACTAATCTGGAAAGGTTCATTTACATATATGTGCACTGAATTCATATATTGTTATATATGAGACAATGTTTCATGTTATAATCACCTGCTAAATTTTAGAGGCTGGGGAAAAGATCTATCTTTTTGGACTGAGAATTATCAGGAGCTAGGTAGCTAAGTGATGCCCCAACTGGCAGACATAGCTGAGTAGGAAGTTTTATCAGTCTAAAAAAGGAAAGAGGGTCACACCACAGTTTGAGAGATGGAGGTAAAAGCCTGGTCCCAAGACAGCCAGAGCTCAGGAACAATACAGGTGCCTGAAGCCCAGTTGCGGTGTCCATGTTCTGATCTGCTTGTTCCTAGACACTTGGAAACAATGAGAAGTAGAAGGAGATGCATGTAGCTGCTGAGTGCTTATCATAGAGGGGATTACTCCTATGAGAATTGTTCATCTACTTTATCTTATTTCAGGAACTAAGAAAGCAAGTGAGTCTATCCATGAACAAAACTTAGGAGTTTTGAAAGAATCTAGTAAACAAAGCTGACCATAAACTAACCCCTAATGAGTAGAATGCTTTTATTTCTTACCCTGGTTTGGAAAACCATAGTATTAAAGATGATTCTAAGGCATAGACTAATAATAGTACAGGTTTTGTAAGCTAAGTGTTTCACTTATCTGCTGCTATAGTGGTAGGGCAAGAGAGATTCCATTTTCTTTTTGTAAGTCCAATTTAAGAGAAGTCACATAATGTTCACTTAAATTGTAGTTAAGACCTCTCGCCCTGGTTAGTCAGAAAGCAGAACAGAGTTATAAAATGGGAATAGAATAAACTGTACAAATTGGGAAGCAGGCTATGTGTTAAACCACAATGGTCATCTGGAATCTGGCTGACTAACAGTTTCTGGGAAAGGTAAACCTTGTGATAACTGTGTGACATTCTTGTAAAGTTCCCCAAAATGAGGTAATGGTTACTATGGAAACCAAAAAATGTACTGAAACTGAAGATGAGACCCAGATCAGGGTGGACATCTTCCCTGGCTCCTGGTCAGAGGCTGTCCATCAGCTGGCTCTCCAATAGAGCTTTGTTCACTCCTGCCTTTTTGGTCTCTTATGAGCGCTTGTCTCACTGGACTTGCTTGCTGTATAAGTAGACTATCACAAATTCCATGGCTTAAAACCACAGTGGTTTGTTATTTTCTCCATAGTTCTGTGAGTTACCTGATTGATCTGACCAGTCATTCTACACAGCCTGGTGTCAAGGTCCCTCGCTTGACTGTATTCAACAGGGAGCTCACTTGGGGCTGAAGTAGCCAGAGGCCCTCTTCACCTCTAGAGCCTCTTTATTCAAAAGTGAAGCTTAAGGCTACACCATCAACTGAGCTATACAGTTGGCTAAACTTTCTATTGGTCAAGCTAACTTCTGTTTTCGCTTTCATGTAATAATGTGGTCAGCACATCTGCTGGCTGCACTCTTGTGAGTTGTTGTGTAAAGGGAAGGGCTTTGAGAAGTAAATGAAAGAGCTATCCAATCCTATCACATCTCCCATCTCATGTCTCCTGTGTGAGTCACCTTCCCTGTCCCTGGGACACAATACCTGACATCCACAACTTAAGGACAGTTTTCATTTGCTCGTGGCTTCAGTTCAGGGTCAGACAGCTCAAGGCATCATCATGGAAGGGGTGACAGAGCAAAGTCACTTAGTTTATGGTGTCCAGAAAGTAGAGCAGGGAAACAATGCCAGAGGGAAAGGGGCCAGGGGCCAGACAGAGACCCCAAACGGTATCCCCATGCTGCACCCAGACAAATTACAGTGTGTGCACTTCTAATCCCCAGGAGAGATCCCAAAGCCAGTCCAGGTGACACCCCACCGTAACTGCCATGTCTCCAAAATATAGAAAATGTCCTCTACAGATTTAATGGCAAGGAGTTGGCTTCCAGGAGTGAAATAGAACACACACAGACATCAAAGCCTTAACCTCTCATGTGATGGCATTTAAGATGAAGCGCTTGGAAAATGGCTAGGATTAGATGAGGTCATAGGGTGAGCTCCTATGAGGGGATCAGTGGCTTTGTCAGAAGAGAGAGGTCTTATTGTCTCCATCATGTGCAGATACAGCAAGAAGGCAACCTCCTTCAAGGAAAGAGAGGGCCGTCACAAAAAGCCAACTCAGCAGGACATACATGTTGGACATCCTAGCTTCCTGAATCCCAAAAATTAAATGTGTAAGCTCGGCATGGTGGCACACTCCTGTAATCCCAGGACTCAGGAGTCTGAGGCAGGAGGATCGTTGTGAGTTCCAGGCCAGCCTGGGCTACAAAGTGAGCTCAAGGCCAGCCTAAACTGCAGAGAGAACCTGTCTTAAAAAGATAGATAAGTAAATAAGTAAATAAACAAATAAACAAACAAACATGTACTGTGAAAGTCATTTAATCTACATGATTTTGTAACAGCAGCCTGAGCAGACTAATACAATCATCTTTCACAAAATGAGCCACTGAAGTAGATCTCTAAAATCCTTTTTAACTAAAATCCTTTTTAGAGTCCACTCTTTTATTTCTTGAATAAAGATATATTACCAAATAAATATTACCTGACCACTATTAAAGAGAACATTCAAATAAAACAGGTATAAGTCATCTAAAGAATAAAAATAATTTTAACTCCAAGGCAAGAATTTTGAAGTCATTTTAGAATATGTAACTATGCTTTTGTTTAGTAAGATTTCAGAGGCAGGCAGGTAATCAGTGAGAAGATTATTCAGCACAACAACACTAGTAGTGAGCTGAAAATAAGTACAACTATAAGTTTCTTCAATGAACAACAGCAGAAAAAAAGTTCTCAAGCTTACAGGGAACATTCATCAAGATATACATGGACCATAAAACACATTGTAAAATCTTGAAAGAACAGAGACTATATATGTCTTCTGTCAGACCACAGTGGAATCAAGTTAGACATCAGCATCAGGAAGATAACCAGAAGATCTCCAAATACATGGTGATTAGACAGCATACTTATAATTAACACATGGCACAAAGAAGAAATCTCAATAGAAATTTTAAGATACTTTGAACTAAATGCAAATATAACTAGTCAAAACAGGTGGGTTACAGCAAAATCAGCACTTGGAACATAACAGCACTGAATGCATGTCTTAGAAAAGGAGAAAATCCCACCTTAGAAAATCAGAAATATGAGTGCAAATTAAATTTAAACCAAGAACAATATATATGTAATAAGAATTAGAATAAGAACCAGCTAAGGTGGTAGAGAAAGATAAGAAAACTAAAATCTAATTCTTTAAGAAGATTAATAAAATTAGTAAATGGCTAGCCAAGCTAAGAAAAAAAGAGACACAAATCATTAACATCAGAAATGAAAGAGGATACACCACTATAGATCTCATGAACAAGAAAAGGATAATGAAGGAATACCATGTATAATTCATGCCCACAGATTTGTTAACATCAATGAGCTGGGCCAGTTCCTTGAGTGATACAATCTGCCAAAGCTGTATATGAAGGACTAGGAACTCAAATGAGGTCTGTATCTATTAAATAATTTGGATCAATAATTAATGAGCTCCAAAACAGCAAAAGGTCCAGAAGATTCACAGGCGATTTCTCTCAATCTTGTTAATATACATTTTTATATTTTAAAGAGAAAAAAGCAATAAAAATAATATACTGATGAATTTTAGGAATGTTTTCTCTAGATCTGTGAGATATGTTAATGGTATTTGGATCAGGATTGCATTAAATCTGTATAGCAGTTTTGGGAGTATGGCCATTTTCACAATGTTGGATCTTCCTATCCATAAGCAAGGAATAGCTTTCTCATTTTCTGAAATCCTCTTCAATCTCTTTTTTCAGAGTACTGTAATTCTCAATAAATAGATCTTTTACTTCTTTTGTTACATTAATAACTAAGTATTGTGTTTTAAATTCTTCTGGAAAAATACCCAGAAGGAGAATAGCTGGGTCAAATGGGACTCTAATCCTGGTTTTTTGAGAAATCTCCACATTGATTTCCACAGTGGTTGCACCATCCTACATTCCCATCAGCAGTGGAGAGGGTTCCTTTTCCCCCATACCCCTGCCAGCATCTGTTATTGGTTGACTTCTTGATGATAGCCATTCCTTCTGGGGTGAGGTGGAATCTCAATGTCGTTTTAATTTGCATTTCTCAAATGACCAATGATACTGAACATTTTTTCATGTATTTACTTACTATTTGTATTTCTTCATCTAGAAATATGTATTCATCTCAGATGCCCATTTTTGGATTGGGTCTTTGAATTTTGGGGACCTAAATTTTTTCAGTTCTTTATATGTTCTAGATAGAACATCTGAGGGGAAATTGGTTAAACTTTTCCCAATCTGTGGGTTTGCTTTTCACTCTGTTGGTGATTTCTTTTGAAGTGAAAATATGTTTTAGCAAGATGAGATCCCAGTTGTTGATTCTTTTAAGTACTTCCCATGTAGTTTGGTTTTTGTTCATAAACTCTTGACCTATCCCTATGTCATCAAGATTTTTACCTACTTTTTCTTCCAGTATATTTAGTGTTTCTCTTTTAATATTTAGATCTTTGATTCATTTTGACTTCAGTTTAGTTCATGGTGAAAGACATGGATCTAGTTTCAGTTTTTGGCATATGGAAAGCCAATGTTTCTAGCACCATTTATTAAACAAGCTATCTTTCTTCCAGTGAACTTGTCTCACCCCTTTATCAAAGACAAAGTGGCTGACTGTGTTTGTAATTGTGTCTGCATCTTCTAGTCTACTGCACTGATATTCAGGTCCATTTTTTTGCCAGTACGATGTTAATTTTACCACAATAGCTTTGTAGCACAGTTTCAAGTTAGGGATTATAATTCCTCTGGCCTTGTCTCTGCTGCCCAGGATTCTCCCAAGAATTTAAAGGAGAAATTATACTAATTCTCAATATCTTTCCTATAGAAGCAGAGGAAGTACTTCCTAACTCATTCAGGAAGCTTGTATGACCTTAATACCCAAACAAAAGACAGTAGGAGAAACAAAAACTACACAGTAATATTTTTATAAGCATGGATGCAAAAATCCCCAGCAAGTTTTTTAATGGATATCAATAAAGTTTTAGTAAATTAAATCCAAAAATATGTAAAAGGAATCATCCCCAACAACCAGAGCTAGGGATGTAGCTCAGTGGCACAAGTGCCTGCCTGCCAAGCACAGGTCCTGAATTTGATTCCCATTACCAAAACAAAAACCACCCAACAACCCAGTGGGACTGAACCCAAATATGAGAGATTGGTTAAACATTAGAAAATGTAATAATAATACATCACAGCAATGGGGTAAAAGTAACATAGTAACAATAGATGCAGAAAAAACACATGATAAAATCCAATACCCATTCATAATTTTGAAAAAACTCTCGGTATATTAGAAATAGTAGAACTTCTTCAATTTGATGAAGTTATAAAATCCTACATCTAACAATATATGCAATGGTGGGAAGCCAGCTTTCCCAGAGAGATCAGAAACAAGGTAAGGATATCTCCTCCTGCCATTGCTTTTCAACATAATACTGGAACTCCTAGTTAGTGTAATGGCTCACAGAGAATAAACAGCATACATAATTAAAGGACAAAGCAAAAAATATATCCTCATATGACATGATCATGTATATAGGTTATAACAAGAATCCTGGATACGAGCATAATATGCAAAAGCTCATTGCTTTCCTATATATCAGTAGTGAACAAGTGGAAATCAAAATTTTAAACACAATGACATTTACATTAGCATCTCTCTCCAAAAATTAAATACAAACAAACTTAACAAAATGTGAGCAAGATATATATGAGGAAAAATACAGCATTCTTATGGATAAAATCGAGGTTATAAATAACTGAACTATTCCATGTTCACAGGAAGATGAATGTGAATTGCTGCCAGCTTAATCAATCTGTAAATTTAATAAAATCCCAATAAAAATCTTAGCAAGCTATTTTGTGAGTATCAATAAACTGATAGTAAAGTTTATATTGAAGTGCAAAAGACCCTAAATAGCCAATACAATGTTGAAGGAGAACAAAGTTGGAGGAAAATCTTTACCTGACTTCAAGATTTATATTAAAGCTAAAGTAATCAAGGTAACATGATATTGGGAAAAGAATAGACAAATCTGACAGACTTCCGGGAAGATGACAGCCATTTAAGCAGCAGAGAAAGATCCTCCTGGAGGATCACCACCCAAACACTGGATTATAGCAACACCATAAGGACGAGAAGGGCAGAAGTAGATCCCCTGGCCCTAGGAAGGTACTGAAATGAGAGTTGAAGCCTTCAGAAAGAGCAAACCAAACCTCTACCAGAGAAGTGGCTCGGGCGGTTGCCATGGTGCAGTCAGGTCCATGGGCTGCACCAAAACCAGAGTGGAGGGGGAGCCCAGAGAGGGAACAGCAGTGGTTAGGAAGTGCTGTGGAGACCTCAGAGCACTGAATCCAAGAGTGGAGCACGTGGTGGCAGAATGGTCACAGCCTTTTCCACCGGCCACACCAGCCTAGCTGCATTCGGACCTGCCTTTGCCCACAGCCAGCCTGCCCCACACACCTCGCCCACTGTGACTATCTCCCCCACCCTTTCCTTGATCCCTCAGTGCATCCAGACATCTGGAGGCTCCGTGGCACCTCCCACTTCAGACTGGAGACTGTGCCATGCTCACTGATGTAAGCTGGGAACTGGAGCCCAGCAACATGGAGCCAAACTCGGGTGGTGTGAGTTGCAGGGCACGGTCCCACCACAGGGTGTGGGCAGAGCCAAGCTGCCGCTGGTTGCAGTCACACCACAATGAGAGAGGAGCTGCTGCTGACAGCACAGTGATGCCCTGGCAGGTGTGGAGCCACCACAGGGCCTTCAAGGCCCCGTGGTCCTGCCCTCATCCCAGGATCCCTCTCCATCAGCCACCGCCCCTGGTGCTGGCCCTCAGAGATCCTCAGCACACGACCTGGAAGAGAAGCAATAGCCCCGGGTCAGCAAGAACAGCCAGGTCAATGATGAACTAGAGGGCTGAGGCTTGCTACTAATATGAGCACAGAGAGGGACTTCATACCACTTGCAAACAGGAACTTTGTATCAACCCATAGAGACAAGATATATGAAAAACAGCAGTCCTGGAAATCAAAAGATGACAACATACTCTGCACAGAAGATCCAAGAAACTCCTCCAATTGGCTCCCAAAACTAACAACTAAACTTAGTACATACGCTGAACTACCTCAGTGAGCATGGGTGGGGGAGACTTCACATCATCTGTGCCCAGCTTCAAAGCCTTTGAAATGAGAATTGAAACCCTCACAAGGAGCAAACAAGACTCCTTCCTGAAAAACAGCTCAGGCAACTGCCATGGCGCAGTTAGAGGCAGAGGAAGAGGAGAAAGAGGGAGTCACCACTCCATACACACCCTGAACCCACTCCTTCGTTCCTATGCTCACAGCTTCAGCTTCGGAAGCCCATGCTCATGGAAGCCTCCCGGCTTGGCAAGAGGAGAGCAAAATTCCAAGAACTGGGCCAAAACCAGAGTGGAGAAAGCCCAGTTTGGAAGGCAACCAGGAAAACAGCAGAAAAGGATCCTCCCGTAGGATCGCCACCCAGACACTGGAATATACCAACATGAGAATAACAAGAGGGAGAGAGGCAGGTTCCCTGGTACCAGGAAGGTTTAGAAATGAGAATCAAGTCAGGGGGCTCCCCACAGCCTACATGAGGACCCTGAGGACTTGGACTGGGCCCCCGGGAGCACCTCATTGAGGCAGAGCCCAGTGGTCCAGGGGGAATGAACCCCTGGGCTCGATGGGGGCCCCAGGAACATCTCACTGGGGTGGAGCCAGGCTGTCCAGTGGGGCAACACCCCGGGCTCAACTGGGCTCCTGGGAGCGCCTTGCTGGGTGGAGCCTGGCAGTCTGTGGGAGGAACCCAAAGACCCAACAGGGCCTCCGGGAGCACCTTGTTGGGGTGGAGCCCAGCGGTCTGTGGGGACAACCCTGTGGACTGGTCCAGGTCCACAGGAACTCCTCACTAGGATGGAGCATGGAGGTCAACAGGGGCAACCCTGAGGACTTGACCAGGCCCCTGAGAGTGCCTCATTGGGGTGGGACCCAGTGGCTCTCAGAGGTACCCCCAAAGACTAGACTGGGCCCCTGGGAGCACCTTGCTTGAACAGAGCCTGTTGGTCTACAGGGGCAACCCCCTGGACTAAACCAGGTCTCTGGGAGCACTTCACTGGGGTGGAGCTGGGCAGTCCACAGGAGTGACTCCACAGACTCGACTAGGCTACCTGGAGCGCCTTGTTGAGGTGGAACCTGGAGGTCTGGAGGGGCAAACCCACAGACTCAACCAGACCCTGGAGGGCCTCGAGGGCTTATCAATCAGGTTTGACCATAGTGTATTTGGTTCCCTGCTTATGTACCATATTTGAGGATGGGTGCTTTTCCACCTAGTGACATAGCAATTTGAGTGTACCCATGTTATAGCATAATTTGAAGCAGCCATGTGCCTTCCCAATATGAGAGCCTGAGGGAGTAAATAAACCTGAAAGTACAGTTGTTATCAGAGGGAAAACAACTGATTGTGTGGAAGAACAATGGAGATGAGGGTGGAGAAAACTGTTTGAATAATCAAACGTGCCATTATTTATATAACTGAGTAATAAAAGTGAAGACATCATTTTATAATACAGCATCCATTTTTAATTCCCTAATATCTGCTCTATAATTCCGTGTTTCCTTCATCATTTTGTGTTATTTTGGTTTATAACTGAGTAAGAAATGTGAAGATAACATTATGTATTTCCTTTATTCTTTTTGAGATAACTGAGTAACAGATGCGAAGATGATATTATGTAAAGCAGTATTCATCGTCAATTCCCTACTATCTTTGCCATAATTTTTGTATTTCCTTATTGTTTTTGTGTTGAGTTTATATTCTTTTATCTTTAAAATTTAAAAAAAAAGACAAATCTATCTATTCAACAGAACAGAAAACTCAGAATAGCCATTATACAGACAGTCCCTTGATCCTTGGTAAAGAAAATGTGATACAATGGAACAAAGAAAATCTCTCATGAAATGATGCTGGAACAAAGTGGATACCCCCATGTCCAGAGAGAGAGAGGAAGGAGACGGAGAGGAGGAGAAAAAGGAGGAGAGGGGAGGAGAGAAGAAGAAAACACAGGAGGGAAGCGGAGGAGGGAAGGGCAGAGAAGGGAAAGGACAGGAAGGGAAGGAAAAAGAGATAACAGGAAAAAATAGATGTCCTCAGGTCCAGCATTGACTTCTTTTCTAGAAAAGTAAGGTACAATCCATAAAAGAAATAATGGATAAGCTACACTTCATTAACATTGAAAGCTTCTGCTCAGTGATGGCCAATGTCATGAGAAAGAGAAGACACGTACAGACAGGACCAAGTACTTGCAGATGACACAGCTAATAAAGGACTACAATCCAAAATAAACAAAGAATTGTTAACTTTCAACAATAAGAAAATAATCCAATTAAAACAAGTCAACAACTTACCAAAACCCTCACCAAGGAGGATACATGGATGGCTGGCATACAAAAAGACGTTCATAAGAGAGATGCAAATTGAAACAACAGAGAGAAGCACAACACACCTATTCAAATGACTAAACTCCAGAACACTAACTGTACCACATGCTGATAAGGACATTGAACAACATAGCATTCCTTGCTAGTCAGAATGTAAAATGTAGCACCACTTTGGAAGACATCCAGGGCAATTTCTTGCAAAGCTAAACATACTCTTAGCACACAATCCAGCCGTCAATCTTAAAATTTTATAAAAGGAGTTGAAATCTTACATCCACACATAAAACGTTGCATGGCAATTTTTATAGTCATTCTATTCACATCAGCAAAACTTGGATGTAACCAAGAGACCTTCAGTAAGTGAGGGGATAAACTGTGGCACACCCGGACAACGGAGTATCATCCAGCACTGTGAAGAACAGAGCTATCACACCGTGAAAAGACACGAGGAAACACATGCACACAGCTAGGTCAAAGAAGCCCACGAGAAAGATGACAAGCTATATGATTCCCACTATGTGATAACCAGAAAATGTAAAAGTACAGATACAGTAAAAAGATCAGTGGTTGCCAGAATTCAGGATGAGTAGAAAGGGATAAATAGGCAGAAGACTTTAGGATTGGTGTGATACTGTAATGATGGAGCATGCCGTTATACATTTGTCCAGATCCATGAAACACTACACCAAGAGTGAACCCTAATGTAAGCAATGGATTTGGGGTGACTCTCCTGTGCCCACGTGGTTGGAGCACTTGATTAGATGTCGGTAATGAAGGACACTGCGCATGAGTGGGATCACTTAGGATACAGAAAATCTCTGTCCTTCCCTCTCAATTTTACTGTGAATCCAAAACTACTTTTTTAAAAGAAGTCTTTTTAAAGAGCTTTATAAAAGAAACCTTCAGAGGCTGTTTGAGTCCTTCACTTAGTATGATTTAGAAAGAAAGTCATCAACCTTAGATGCTTAGAGAACTTAGAAATCATATCATCTGAAAGACCAAGCAACAACAGATGAAAAGTCATTGATTCATGGTTAGGATAACATGGCAAACTTGCCTTAGAATCTCATATAGATGGTATGAAGAAAAAATGAAAGAGTTGTCTAAAACAAGGATATCTTACCAATTAACACATAATTTTTATAATCTGATGGTCTTTTAACATTATTGTCCTCCTTCTCTCTCTCTATGTCTCTATCTCTCTCTCTTTCCAAAAGGGTTTTTGGATAAAGGATGACATATCTTTTTCAAAGTTTCATTACTAAAATTAAATCTCTTTTCTTTCTGTTTCCACAAACCAGAAAGATGACACAGTGACACAGTGATATTGCTAAACAACTTTTATTATCTACTTTCTTCTTTAAACAATAAAATCCCTTGGGGGCTGGGGATATAGCTCAGTGGAATAAGTGCCTGCCTAGCAAGCGCAGGGTCCTGAGTTCGATCCCCAGTACCGCAAAAAAAAAATAAAAATAAAAAATAAAAAATAAAAAAATAAACAATAAAATCCCCATAAGAACATATTTTTTAAAATCCATGGTAAGTTCCAAATTGATGACTTAAGAGTTAATGCAGCATTAAAGCTGTTTATGACCCTGAAGACTTCTAATGCTGAAATCATTGCACAAAATCAGAAAGGAAGGAATTAGTGATGATTGAATTTTTTTTTCTTTTTTTGCCATTTCAATGTAGAGGCATTATTTCTGGTGTGAAAAAAGTCATTTTTCCAAATTACCACATCAACAGCAAATTCCACAGAGATCATAAAAAACAGATTCTTTTCAAAGTCTGCCTAAATATATCCCAGTGGTGTCAAAATAATTTAGGATCCTAAGGGGATATTGTACAATAAAATACACAAATAAAATTAACTTGATTTATCAACATAGAAAGGCCATATGTTTACATATCAAGGGAGATTGGCAGTCAAAGTCTCATAAATCGTAAGACAAAGTGGAACTCTGATGTGAGACGATCTTCACTGTCTCTCTTTCCTCTTCCCTCCCCTCCCCTCCCCTCTCTTCTCTCCTCCCCTTTTCTCTGCTTTCTGTTCCCTTCCCATCCTTTCCCTTCTCTGCCCTTCCCTCCTGTTCCCTCTTCTCTAGCCCCGTACCCTGCCCCTTCAGTTGCATGCTCTTCAGTAGTTCTCCCCTTGGGTATAATCAGCAGGCTGAGACTGAACAAAATAGGAAAACCATAGAAGTAAAGGCGCCGACAGTCGCTCTCCTAGTCTTTAACTGAGCACAGTACACAATGCAGTGATTTACCTAAACCACCAGAACAATTTGCACGGATTTTGTTGTAACTAATGAGTAAAAGGTCCACTACTCATTCCATCGGTATGGTTCTGGGCATTTGGCCAGATGGGAAGGGCTTGATAATGAGAATATAAGACACCATCTCTTCCTGCCCTTCGTGGAGCTTTGAATGGAAGAGAAAGAGAAAGGGTTTGATGTAATTTGAGCAGCAGGAAATATTAGATATTTTGTACAATGATTTCCTCACATGCCTCATGTTGTGAGCTTACAAGGCATGGATGAAATCTTCTTTACCTTGATGGACTGTGTATACTTGGAAATAAAATATTCCTTCATATTTGCATAGATATGAAATAGCATACAGGATACAAACAAATGGCTGCTTAAAAAGATAGTCTCTGTATTTTCCATTTCTAAAATGGTATGCAATCTTCTAAAGACTTTTCACTACATAAAAAGTCTTGATTTTCTTTTAATGTTTATTTTTTGGTAACTGGCATTAAAATATACCAGACATGACTGGCCAGTTTGTTGGTGCAGACAGCACTCAGGAGAAAGTCCAGGGCAGCGACATGAGCATCACCACACCCGCGAGCGTTAGAATGAAACAGAGCGTGGATCAACTAAGTGCTGAGTGCTGGAACTCTGCGGTGTGTGTAGCTCTGAGCGCATCCAGAAGAATGGCCAGAAACACAGGTTTTCAGACCTTGGCCGTCGGCCGACCGTCCACACGCTGGCACACTGATTCGGCTGTGTGCACATGGATAGATGTGTGTGTGGGCGTGGAATAAATGCTGTACTTAGCCTCTGGTTCCTGATTCATGGTCCTTTCAACCCTGCTCCTGGTAATAAGGTGTTTCATCACCTTATAATTCAAAGAGCTCCGTGATCTCTTCAACCACAGTGTTCAACCACACCTGCTCCCCTCAAGCCGTGGCGTGGCTTCCTCTGCAACCTTATTGAAAATCATACCTCCTTTACCCCAACACTCTCTCTCTTTACCTTGCTTTATCTTTCTTCAAAGACTTACCTTCTGAATCTCTATGATTTCTCATTTGTTACATCAGATCCAGTAACACCAGAACAGTGCAGCACCTAGAATAGTCTTTGGCACATTGTCAGTTTTCAAAAAGTATTTGCTGATTAACTGCTTGACAATGAAAAGTGTCCAAAACACTATACAGTGATTATGAGGATGGCCATCCTGTAATTGTGATAATACATCCAGACTCAGTGAACTTGAGTTTTTCTTCAGAGCCTGAGAAAGATGCAGAACTCCTTGGCTCCCATTGATGTTTGACTGGTCCTCTCCTGTTCATGTTTTCACTCTTGCGAGGACATCCTTCTATCACCGTCACACCCCTGGATAACCCTGAAACTCTTCTCCCCAGCCTCTAGCTTCTGGACCCCTCCTGGCCACCACTCTCCATATTCATCCCTGCTCCTACCACTTGCCTGTCTCCATGCTACGAGACGTGTCTCCTCATCTGCACATTGATGACATGGCCTTTAGGTGTCACAGTCCTGAGTCCTGGGTTCCCCGGCACATTGTCTTGAAATCATGAGTTACCTAGCTGCCTCCTCAGAGCACAAGGACTAATTTATTTGCACACATTCAGCACAACACAACAGGACTTGGGTGAGTAACTGAAATGAACAGAGGCCACGCAGTATCCAGTGATCTCCACTGAGGCAGGTGGTGCAGGGGAAACTCAGGGAGCCCAAGACCTGGGTTCTAGACCTGGCTCCGACCGTGGTTCTCTAACCTGTACAGTGAGGGAACTGAATCAATACACAGGCCTCTTCCCAACCCATAGGCCAGTGAGGCACAAAGCGTGGGCTGGAACCCAGTGAAAGCAGTTATTAAAATGTCAGGATTCCATGCCCCATCTGCTGGTTGAACTGGAGAAAAACCTTAAAGCCCTTTTGAAGTGGCAGTAAGGGAATTAGGAGCCATTGTGTGTGACCAATGAAGGAAAGAATTGAAAAATATGTATATTGTTTGTTAAGGAGTAAAGACTTAGCAGATATTGAGAAAGCAAAGCAGATACTGACAGCCGCATGGCCATCGTGGAAAGGCACAGGCTGCTACGTGGGGCTCCCATGGGTACCAAGGAAGGCAGCCCCAGCCACCCACCTGCTGCCAACCATGCTGTGCAGTCCCTGCCACAGGGCCCAGGCTGTCCCCAGTGAGAACCACACATGGAAGAAGTCGGGGGGGCGGGCACTCCCAGATTAGTGAAAAACCAATAAGGCTTTTTGGCTTAGGTGCTCTCCTGTACATTTCTCTTCCTCCCTCGCTTTCTCCTCCCGTTTCCCTCCCCTCCCCTGCCCCTCCCTGCCCTCTCTCTCCTCTCCTCTCCTCTCCCTCTCTCTCTACTTTCCCTCTGAGGGACTGATAAAAGACCTAGTCTTAAGGACACTTAGGCAGCCTATAGGAAAGCCCACAGGATAAAATCAAATCCTTATAGTTTGTGAGCAACACCCAGGGCTGGGAATGAGCACCCCCCACACACTGGTCAAGCCTTCAGAGCAGACCAACTGCCACCCTGGCTGGCAGGCGGGGTCCTCAGCAGAGACACAGAGGCAGGGCACCCAGCTTAGCCACTGCCAGTTCCTGCCCCACGGAAACCAGGAGAGGAGAGTAACGGAAACAAAGGTCTGAGACAGAGGAAGGGGAAGCAAAAGCATTTTCTCCAGTAAAATCGTTGGCAGCACCTTCCCATATTGCAAAACTGCTCTGGACCATTATTAAACAAAGACATATTTGTCCAACGGGGACACGTGTCGGAAAGAAAAGAGAAAAGCAAGAGTGGAGACAGAGCTACAGAAGGTGGGACGGCGGGGCCGTCTGAGACCCCCACGCGCCCGCAGAGAGCAGTGACCCGCTATGCCCTAGCAGCTTTCACAGCCCGAGCTAGTGACCGGCTGCTAAGAAATCAAAGACCAATTTCTAGCCTCCATCTTGTAGCGCATCAGACTTTAACTTGATTGAATTGCATTTCCACAGCCTCCAAGAGAGTGATAAACTCCCCTCCAACATCTTAGAAAACACAAACCTCTGCACATCTAGCTTTGGTGTTGTGTTTTATGTTGTTTTTATTCTCTTTCTGTTTCTCCCTAAGCTTTGTTTATTCAGCTTCTTGAGGTAGGCTCATCTGCTTTGTGATAAATATCTGCTTTGTGATAAATATCATCTCAAATATCTTCATTTGAGAGAATAGACTTTCTATAAATGTCTTACCTATTTTAATCTTCTTATAGTCTTCTATTCCTTTAACTTGCACTTACTCATTACCTTTTTTAAGATATAATTCCCATAATCTTGGTAATGGGGAATTGGGGGTGAGGAACTGTAATAACGGTTTAAAAAGCAAAGTTCCAAGGAGGTGTCAAGGCAGAGCCATGTCTTTCTCTTTGTGACATTACTGTGACTCCTGCTTACTAACCTTCAGACACACAGTGAGTAGCATCAGAGCACCTACTTGCAAATGAACTATACTTGTTTGTTCTGCTTTAGATCTGTATCAAAGAGGTACACCTGACAAAAATGCTACGTGTGTATTAGCAGAGCAAATAATGCGTTATGTAGAATCACCTGCAAATGTCTAAAACAGAATCAAAGCCTAGAAATATCGAAACTAGTGCCTGTCCACTACCTGTCTCTAAAGCGTGTTACCACCAGAAGCAGCTAAAGATCAAATCTTCAGCTCTTGAACATATTTTGCATGATACTGTTACTGGGTTTTGGGAGGCTGGAGTCAGCTTCTGGAGGTGCTTTCTAAACTCTTTCTGTCCTGACCAAAGAAGGGTCAAGGCAAGCACAAATGGTAGCAAACTTGTACTAAAGATAGGATGAGAAACAGGCTCTGCAGAACTAGTTTGGGTCAAGTAAAAGCAGGAAAAGACGTGCAGCCTGCCGCTTGAGGGTGGCCACCATGCAGGAGAGCAGAGTGGCAAAAACTCAGTGTGGGCTCTCATTTTCACGTCACTCACGCCGCACACTGACGTCACGTTCAGGCTATCCTATCAAAAACCGGCTGGAGTTCTTACAAGAAGTCCACGTGCAGGGCTTTGCGAACTCGGCACGTGTCCTAGGATTTTATAGCAATTAGCGGGTCACACATACTTCCCCCAGCTTTGTCATGTGCCAGTCTCCTGTCTCAATACTTTCTACACAATAGGTGCTCAATAAATCTTTGTGGAAGGGGGAGGAGGGCAAGATGGGAGAAAGAGAAAAGGGAAGATAGAAGAAGGGAACGAAGGAAAGAGGGAGGAACATACAAGTTCCAGGCAAGGCACAATGCACCTAACAACGCACATAATATAAGACAGATGATTCTCTTCAGCGTTTTGGTCAATTTGACTCCAAAAGGATTTATTAACCTTCCTCTCTGGGCTCTGCGGACTTCAGCATTATGTGAATTTACTCAGCTCTGAAACATATGTCTCAAAATTGTATCACTCTTCAAGGTGAGGAATTATTCATCCCCTGTGTGTGGGGCGGTGGGGTAAGGGAGACAATAGTCGGGGGGAAGAAGGTATCACCCCAGCAAAGCAGCATAAACCTCTCTCTATCCTCCTTCCTCAAAAGCCTCCCAACCTTAGGGCAATCCTAGAGGTTAAGGAGAGGGAAGCACATGCATTCACTCGTTCAGTTTCGGTGCTTGCGAGAAGGAAAAAGAAAGACAACACTAAATATTTCCCCCAAATGTTTTGCATTCAGTAATACCCAACCACAATGTGCCAAGCCTTTTTTCCCTTAATTCTTCAAACCCATATGTATTCTAAGGGAAATGGAACCCATGTGTCTTTGATTTGCTTACACTTAAATCATTATAAAATGTTAAGATTTCTAAAAGGGTGTCCAAGATATCTTTTGTCTTCCTTGTGATCCTCCTTTAGGATGCTTAAGAATGTAACATTTTCAGTGGAATGGAGACAGAGCCCTAGATGATTAATAAAACTCAGGACTTTCTAAGCAGGTTTTACCTCTGTATGTAGAAAATCATGGATGTATTCAATCACTAAGAATGAAAAATGTGTGGGACTCATAGCAGTGTTGCTAAATTTTCCTATGTCCTTAGGATAACATTTAGCTCTTTGTCATTAGGTCTGGTCACCCTGAACTCTTCTGTTATCGTCTCCGGGCTGCTAAAGTAAGAAGCCTGAAGTAGTATGTGTGAGATGAAAGTTTCCGCCAATATGCAGGGCAAGGTAAAAGACAGGGGAGCTTTGGCAAAAAGAATCAGGTTCCTGATTTCTTCACAACACTCTCTACTGTGATCAGAGATAAGCATCTGTCACCTGATAGTTTATCTACCGTAACAATTTGGAGAAGGAAGGTCCTAGAGCAGGGAGAGTTAGAGAAGACCACCTCAGAAGCTCAGTCTGTTAGGTTCTGGGCCATGGACTCCCTGCCTCTGAAGCAGGACAGCCCTGAGGTGACTAGCACAGATGCAGCCTGTGACTGCCCCCTCCCTTTCTCTTGCCACAGGCTATCTCTGTGGGTTTGGTTTAGTTTGGCTTGGTGTTTGTTTTTTCAGGGTAATCTTTTTTTTTAAGTTTTATTTTCATTAGTGCATGTTTGCAGCACACAGTGACCACATTCTTTGAGGGGACTTGGTGTGTGGACGCAGCACATCTCGATTCCTTCTCCTCCCCCTCCGCCCCTTTCTTTGCAGACTGTCTCTAGGTGGTGGCACTGGACTGGAGGAGAGGGAGAAGTTCACAGTGAGTCTGCAGGTTGAAAATAAATGCTTATAAAGGATTTAAAAGAAAAAGTTTGCATTCCTTAGTCCACATGGAAAATAACAAAGCAACAAAGCAAAACCCTGTTGACTACATCTGTTATTTTAAAAGGAAAACAAAGAAACAAAACTAAAGAGTTTAGAAGCTGTTGCCCTAAAGGCACCCAGAAAGGAGGCTAATGCCTTCAAAGTTAGAGCAGAAAGTGAGCCTGATGTTTGTTGGAGGAGGACAGACAGAGTATGTGATCAGCACGCCTTTGCTCTTGCTCCGTGATGGCGAACCTTTTAGAGACCGAGTGCCCAAACAACAACTCAGAACCTACTGATTTATCACAAAGTGCCAGCGTTGCAATTAAACCAGAATACTGAGGTTTTCGCTTAGAAAACACAACTCCTACATTAAAACAAAAACATAATAGAGCATTTAACAGTACAAACACTGTGATAGGCATGCCATGGGTTTGCCACGCCTACTGTAGTTTGTCACTACCTCCAAACAAACCAGTACATGCTCACGTCCAGGTAACCGCAGGTGCAGCAGCTCTGTCTCTATAAGGCAGTGTCCTCACCTTTCCTCTCTCCCTCAGGAAGCTTCGGCACAGCCCAGTCCCTGGCTACGCAGGAGGAGCAGCGGGGGCAGAGGCAGCTGCGCACATCGGCAGCCATCTGGACTGAGTCATAGATTCTGGCATCCGATGCAAAGAGGAAGCTGCAGAGACATCCGGGACGCTCTGTCATAAACCTAGTTTCTGACCCAGACTTGTGACATGGAATTTATTTTACCAGGAAAAAAAATTCTTGATTTGTGCTCAGTTATCTTGATCCTTATCAGAATAAGCCTCCTGTGTGTGTGTGTGTGTGTGTGTGTGTGTGTGTGTGTGTGGTTTTTTTCATAGAGGAGACTTATAATTATGAATCATAAAACTTAGGTTACAATTATGATTCAAATTATTTGTGGTGAAGCAAAAGAGTTATGCATGGACAGGGTTATTTCATGTACTAGGATGTGGTCCAGCGAATGGGGTCCAACCAAATGGTCAGCCCTGCCTAGGTGGAAGGTGAAAGAAAGGATATTCTGTATGACTCTCATTTTTACCCTAAAAGTTAAAAAAACTCAAATTCTATGAGCAAGAATTTGGTTTCAGCAAAGTAAAATTTGATTCCTCTTGAAAAGTTTGATTCCTTGAGGAAAAGCAATGAAAACTCTACTGGTAATGATCTGCATGGTGTCCCCTTTGCCTCTTAGGACTCTGGGGTCTCCAAGGACTCAGGGGCCTCTCCTGGTCTCAGCTCCAGAGACAGTGCTGTTGGCTGTGCCTGTCTTCTCAGAGCTCTTCCTTCTTACAACGTGCCTGTTGCTACTGCCTCACCCCATTCCACAGCCCCCAGCCTTAGTCTTAGACGCTGCGAGTCCATGCATTGAGAAATTCATTTGTTCCCTTAGTTTTGATAGTGCAAGGTGGTAAGCCAGATCCATATTTCTAGCACCATGATCTTCTCTCCAGTTTTATAAGTATCATTGCTCCTGAGTTCTGCATGGTCAAAAGTCCAACTGAACGGTGTCTGACTCAATACCTTCATCCATGGTTCATAATAACCAACAGCCACAGCTTAAGGGAACAGAGGCTTCTTTTGGCTCCCAGTTTGTAGAGGTTTCAGTCCACAGTCAGCTAGGTCTAGGGCATAGGGGACACAAAAGCACATCACAGAGGACAGTTGCTCACATCATGGCAGGGAAGCCCAGAACAAAGGGAGGAGCCAGGGAAAATGAGCCTTCCAGACTACACCTCCAGTGACCCACCTCTCTCAACCAGAACCCACCTCCTGACACCAGGTCAGCTATAATGCCCCAGGATCCAGTCACCTTCCAAAATCTCTGCCTTTCAGCTCCTGAGGCTTTGAGGAGGCAGCTAATACAAACCATAGCCAATGGGCTGGGCTCAATAGAGTACAATCAGATAGAAATTTAATTTTTCTCTTCTTCTGTCTTCAATTACTCTCTAGAGAGATACTTCAGCCAAAAGAGTCAACATAAAATAATGAAAATGTTCAGACCTTTTCAGACAGGCTGCTCCTGTCTGAAATTCTCTCTGGGCTGTGAGAAGCCCCTTGTCCAGACTGGCCCGGAACCACAGTAGAAACAGCAACACTGCATGGAGAAGCACACAGTGGGGTTCACCTTGGAGAGTCCTGGCATCTGCCTATTGCCAGCATGATTGCTAGCAGCATCTGCTTCTGCTGTTAAAATGCCCTGCTTTGGAGTATAAATTGTGCAGGCACCTTACACTGTCACTCCGGAACATCATCCTCCAGCTAATCTCTCCTATTTCCCTTTCAACTCCCACTGTAGATGTTCACACTGGAGACCCAGGTTCCCAAGCAGGACAATCCTTTGGATGCTTTCAAGATGGTTCTACCTTGGGGTCATTCAGCCTCTAAATTATAATATCCTCACTGCCGGTAGAAGCAATCTTTCCACAGCAAGCAGAAAAGGCCCACTCAGCCCTAGTGGCAGTGGCCTATCCAAACCCAGTGGAATTGAGGGCTTGACCCCAGTTGAAGTGATATCCCCTTCCAGTGGTAGCAACTTCTCCACCACAGAATATTGGCCCACCTCTCTCCATCTGAGGCCTTCACTCTGAGTCACCTGAGGAAATGGTAATGGCCTCCCTTGTGGCACTTGCCATGTGAGACAATGCTGTTTTTCCTCAGGACCCATCTGCTCAAAATGTCTCTTGGATCCTAGACCTGTAACTGGACCCAAGGCCCACAGGAACCTAAAAGTGCAGCAGAGTAGGGGCCAATGAGGAAGAATATTACACTCGCAAAACCTCTCCAGTCAGAACATCTGAAACCTCAAGGCTCCACAGTAGGTTTATAAACAACTCATATGGTTCAGTGTCTGATGGACAAAAACAGTGTTTCTGCTCCCCTCTTTCCCACACAAACTCAATATTCAACGCATTTAGTGGTGAAACAGGGGTGGACAACTTCAATAAAAGCCCCTTTTCATAAAGAGGATGAGCTAGAGATATAGGATATGGTTGACTCTGGGAAGACAAAGTACCAGCCCCCTGCTTTGGAGTGGGGGCTTTCT